>CM047806.1:23617464-23919873 GCA_026214975.1 Gentiana macrophylla
ATGCAATTACTATATATATAAAAGCGGTAATACCAATGAACCCAATATTATTCAAGAGTACATATATATATATATATATACAAGCAGATCGTTAAACTGATTTAAAACAAAAGATCATAAAATCATATTTTATGTCTTAATTTAAACAATTATCAATCATCTTGATCAATGATTCATATATGTATGTATATAATTAATAGTATCTATAAAACCATAAAAGCTGTTGTAATTTTACTTTATGCAAGGGTGTTTATTTTATAACAGATGCCTACACATATTGTATAATGTAGTTGACATCGAAAAACACGTTTTAATTAAACACATACAATTGTTTATTTAGACATAAAACATATACAATTGTTATATTTAGACATAAGCAGGTACCAAAATGATCCTGAAAAAAATGGCTCAAATTAAAATCTTTATGGCACATTTGGATTGCGGTAATGGAATGGAATGGAATGTTTTTTTCATTCCATTCAATCAATTTGGCGTGTTTGGCAGCGGCAGAATGGAATATGTTTTCATTCTAACGGAATGAAAATGGATGATTTTCATTCAATCCAAAATCCAATGGAATGGCCGAAATGGAATGAAAAAAAAATCATGCATAAGCGATTTCATTTCACTTTGTCTACCAAGCGATAATGGAATGATATCATTCCATTCCATTGCATTCCATTTCAATGATTCATTCTATTCCATTACATTCCATCAATCCAAACTAGCCATTAGTTCTTATTTGAAGAATCAAAATGATGAGTACTATGTATAATAATTAGTAGAATACTAAAGATTGAAATAACATGAAGAATAACCCTTATCAGTAGGCTTCATGTTGAGAAATTTAAACAAAGAAATTGAAGTTTCATGTATAGAAATTCAAACAAAGAAAATTATCTTATGCCAACCGATTCTATATGCGGGAAAATTCAAGAAGAAAAAAGGTTTCAGTTGATAATTTTTTTCGTGTATGAGCTATATACGAATGCAATTCATCCAAATAAAACCGACTAACAATGATATAAGAAAATCACCACTTTATTTATTTATTTATTAATGAAACTGAATTATAAATCAACTTAATCAAAATTATATTATCATCACTACCATCACCGGAAACGGAAACAGCAACGGCAACAATACAAAATTAAAAGAGAATGCCAAGCCAAAAATACACAATCAAGCAAGGGCATCATACAAAAGGACACAATCAGAAGCTTCATTAAAGGAATCTACAACTGTGATATATCAAAATTAAATCATCTGGCCTTGTCTCGATTACTATCTCAATTACTATCTCGCCTATTTGGCATTGTCTCATTGTCTCAGTTACTTTATCTAGCCTTGTCTCAATTACTATTTGGCCTATCTATGCATGATAAAGTCAATTACTATCTATGCATGTATTTAACCAATGTGATTTCATTCCACATCTGTGGAATTTGTCTTCACATTTCTTCTTTTCATTGTTATCATGATCCAACCCGGTGGTTCACTCACTTGTGATAAGTAAAATATTTTCCATGACCGCGTCCACAACCACGGCATCTACCACGATCTACACATGCCACACCTATGTCCACGTCCACGGCCAAAATTTGAAGATCGTATCACATTCTTTTAAGGAATGGACTGGCACCAATCGGACGTGGCTCGTGATCTCATTATTTTGTTCAGCCAGCAATAGACATGCAATGAGATCAAAATATCATTTGAAACCTTTCTCTCGATATTCTTTGCGCTCTTTGGAGCACGCATGAAAGGTGGAAGATATTTTCTAGCATGTCTTCATGAGTCACTTTTTGACCATATAATTTCAACCGTGGTGTAATAAAAAAATGGCTGAATTAACATATTTAAAATCCTGCGAATGCAGGTTGAGCCAATCATGTATGGCTTTCGGTTAAACAACCAACTCTCAAGTGGTGAACCATTCTATCAAATGGTTTCACAATTCATACGGATCTCATATGGATCTCGAACCTTTCGGTAAAATGGCGACCAACCTCGAGTGGTGAACCTTTTCTCAAATTGTTCCATAATTCATATGGATCTCGAACCTATCTTTCAAATAGTTTTATAATTCATACGGATCTTTCACCGTTAATACTAATGTTCAATCTCTCATCAAAATAATGACGGAGAAATATCATTGCCTTTACACGGTCTTGGTTTGTCTCAATATTATTAATGACAAGTTTTACCAAAACTCAAAGTAATTAAGTGCAATTCAATATCCATGGCCCATGATAAATAATTTTTTCCATGATAGGAACAAATTCTTGTTTGGTGATGTTAGCCATTTAAAAACAAAGAAAACAAGAAAAATACACAAAAATAAAATTTTACCTCTGGATGGTATTAAACCTCCTTATCTATTTATTTTTAATATAATATATAATATGATATGATTTCACAAATTTACATTTTACAGATTTAAAGTATTTTGTGTATATATATATATTTCAGATAAATATATATTAGGGAAAAAAAAATCTGATTTTAAGGAAAAAGGGTAATTAAGAAAATAAAGATTAGGTTAATTATTGGGTTTTTCCTATTTAAGGAAAATAAACCCAATCAGTTTTCCCTAACCTTTTGAATCAGATTTTCCACCTTCTAACTTTATTTCCTACGTGTGAGAGCAAGAATTATGGCTGAGAGATTTTACATTAGTTTCTAAGTCGGAAAGCGATCGTTTTCGGATCAGAGTAAAGCATCGGAATCTTCGTGAAGAGGCGTCGGTTCAATACAGAGAAAGTTGGAGCTTTGTCAAGAAAAGAGGATCGCTTTTCTTTGTGTTTTTCTGAGTATGGATTTGGAATTTAGCTTGCTAAAAGGTAAGTGGCTCTTCCTACAAATTAATTATGGTTTAGAGAGGTTAGATCGTATTTTTGATTCGTTTTGTAAGAGTCTCTTCCTAATGAGTAATTATAGCTTTATGATGATAGGGTTGAAATAAGGGAATTATATATATATATATATATATATATATATATATATATATATATATATATACACGTTTCACTGATACTGCTGCTGTTTTGTATACCTTCATGTTCTTATTATGTTTTGGGGTTAATACTGGGATGCTTCCCAAAAGTATCGGCACATATATATTTATAATATAAAAAAACAAATTATATATATGCTGGGTCGGTTATAGTAAATGTAAATATATTTATACATTATATAGTATATGCAGTCTTTTTGTTGTTTGCTATATACTAGTCTATAATTATATTATTATTGTTAGGTTAGTACCTTTATCAATACCCATGAATGCTGCTGTCGAAAGTGGAAGAAAAAAAGATATTGTTCTTTTCTTTTTTTCATTTAGGAAAAGAATAAAATAAAAAAAATAAAAAAAAATACAATTGGTGGTAAAAAGTGTTTAAATAGTAAACATTGACAAAGTGTTATAATTTGTAACCTCTTTCTAAATAAATAAATATATAATGTATAGTTGTTGGGTGTTAGTTTGTTGTGTTATTTTCTAGAAAATATGAATTTATGGATTGGTAGACAATGTATTTAGTGGCTAGTATTATTCTGATGCTTAGCTTGAATTGTAGTTTATTAATGATCTTAAATAAGATTAAATGAAAACGAACAAGCCCCGATTGAGTTCTGATACGTTTGGTTCCGGCACCTGACGTACTCTTAAAGGGAGTTGAAGTCCGGGACCGTCGGAAAGGTATGAAAGGGGTTGTGCTTTGGTGATCTAGAGTTCATCAATGTCTGTGTAATTGCTAGGCCTTGTCCGTGTCTAGAGGTCTAGGAAAGAGAGTTGAGTTGTGAGGGAGCTTACTTGAAAACAACTAGGTGGCTAGTTAACAACTAATGATGATTACATACTTGACTAGTAAAAGACTAAACATCATGTCATTCTTGATAAGACACAAGTTTATATCGCAATGTGTAGGCTTTCGGATAAAGCGAGTAAACTTCTTTGGCCTTTCTAGAGGCACCAGGAGTAAAGGGTACTCGTGGATGGATAACTTTGCTTTAGAGGGCACCAGGAGTAGAGGGACTTCACCGAACGCGTTTACTATCGGGACTAGCCCGTGGCTAGAGTGTGATCCACTAATAGGTTGCACCCGGATACTTGCGTGGTGAGTAGCACCATGCGTAGTGCCCTTGAATACTTGATGTAACGAGAGATAAGCTAAGCTAGAAGCGTATAGCCATGACATGTTGATGGACATGAAGTGGACCTTAGATTGAGTCGGTCTCGGAAAGACAACTTATTAATTATAAAACTTGTTTATAAACCTTAGATAATTTGTAGCTTCTACCTCTTATTGAGTACTTTGTACTTACCTCAAATGCATTGTTTTCTATGTGTTTGGGGGAGAGAAGATGAACAGGTTGGACAGGATTTCAAGGAAGACTTTGATGACAACGTTTGAGGACACCGGAGTTGAAGCTTTTAATTATTCTGTTTTCTTTTTTATTCATTAGTCATGTTGTTCTTTGGGGAAACGTTGTATTCTCTTTTAGTATTCTTTTGAAGGTTTCGTACGTTTGGATCTCGTTTGGTATATTTCCCAATGTAATAAATGTTACATTTTCTATCTTTAGTGTGTTTAATTCCTACTCAAAGTAGCATTTATGTTTTACCCGAGTCTTTTTAGCTTCCGTTTGCTTTTATTTGATACGACGACGTAGAGGCTTACGTGTAATATTAGATTTATTTAATATTATACGTGCGGCGTTCGTTCGGATAAGGACTCGGTATCGGAAGCGGGCGTTATGACTACATCCATTGAGTATACGTATGCATCCATCTCTTTCGTCTTATAATAACAACAATTAGAGACTCGTGGCCGATAACGTGTTATAGAACTAATAACGTAACAACAAAGATGAAATATAACATAGAAAGAAGAAGGAAAAGTTCTGTATTATTTCACTTTGGCATCATGGGGTATATATAGTAGAAATAAAAATGTGAACACAATATAATAGATAAAGCGAGAAAATATTGTAAATCAATTCGAATAATAGATAAACATATTTCTATTCTTTTATAACAATATATATATATATATATATATATATATATATATATATATATATGCATGTTAGAACATAAAGGTCTAATATGTAATTGTGTTAAACATGTGTCCTTGACATGTTATTATCTTGTACACTTAGCTAGGACACTTGGCATTATCTTAGTGACGTTGTTAGATTGTCTTGGAGATTGCATTATGTATTTATGGTGTAAGAGGGAACAGTAGTAATCAATATGATGTAGTCATTTTTCTAAAATTCGGTTTTCCTATGTTGGTATCAGAGCCTTGATGGCAAACGCCAATCCTACCTCTGGCGGAACTCCGCCGTCTAGCATTTCTTCTCCGGCTGCTAGCTTTGATTCCACAACCAATGTTCCCTTTTCAACTCTTTCTGTTGGAACCATTACATCTCCTATTAGACAAACTTTTCCTGGAGAAGGAAGTTCCTTCTCCTCCACCGTATCACCACCACCATGCTCATTTTCTTTCAGCTACGGACATCCACCATTATACCAGAAACCTCAGTTTCTGGACTATCTCACTCAGGGCGGCCTCCATTATCTTCGTTTATGCATTCTCGGCCAACTACGTCCCGACTACTGAGCACAGCACCCTTTGGTGGCAATCTCAATCAGAGTTTTACTATCAAACTGGACACCAATAATTATCTGCTCTGAAAGTCCATGATTCTTCCCATTATTCGAGGTCATCATCTTGAAGGACATCTTACGGGAACCGCTTCTGCCCACCTCAATTTCTAACCACCCTTTGGTTTTGGATCCATCTTAAATCTGATCTATGAGGATTGAGTAGCTGTGGATCAGCTTCTCATGGGTTGGCTGATGGCATCTATGACTGAATCGGCCTTGCAAGAGGTTGTGGGCTGCAGCACATCTTTTGAAGTATGGAACACCCTTAAAGTCCTTTTTAACAACAAATCTGAGGTACGAATGCTTGAATACAAAGGAGCCTTGACTAGAACTGATAAGGGTGCTAAGTCTATGATGGAATACTTGGCTTGTATGAAATCCTACTCTGATGGCTCAGCCGCTGCGCGTTACCCAATTTCTAAGTCTGAATTAATCCTGGAATCTCTTGGTGGTTTTGGGAAAGACTATGAATCTGTCATAGTCAATATCACATCTCGAATTGGGTCTCTTACCTGACGAGAAGTGCAGTCTCAGTTAATCACTCATGAACGTTTACTTACACGATTTAATCTTACTCCTACTTTAGATGTCCCTTCTCTTTCAACTCACATAGTAACTCAGAAGTCTGGAGGTAGAGGAAGAAATAAGAATTATAGTGGTGGTGGTAATCAGAATTCAGGCAGGGGCCATGGTTTTCGAGGCTCTTGAGGCAGGACTCAAGGAAATAGAGGAGGAAGATCAGGTCCTAGGCCAGTTTGTCAAGTCTGTGGAAAAATTGGTCACATTGCAGCAGAGTGTTATCATAGATATGACTCTTCCTACCTTTGGACTAGTGTTCAACAACAATGGTGGCGATCAAAATTCAGGGAACATGTCTAATGCTACTTATGTTGCCTCTGCACGACACCTTTTGCATCGATTGGTATGCAGACAGTGGTGCCTCAAGTCACATTGCCTCTGATCTGAATAGCCTGCAACTGAGCTCAGGATATGAGGGGTCTGATGGTCTTACTTTGGGTAATGGTGAGTCCCTTCAAATTGCTCATATTGGTCATTCTACACTTCCAGTTAAACATAATTCAAGTTGAGTCTTAATAATATTTCACATGTGCCTGATATCACTAAAAACCTTCTTCGTGTATCTAAGCTAACCTCTGATAATCTTGTGTTCTTAAAATTTCATTCAAACTGTTGTTTTGTGAAGGATTTTCTCACCAAGAAAGTGCTTCTGGAAGGAACCCATAAGAATGGCCCCTACCAAATGCATATGCCTGTTAGTATGAGCTCCCATCAATCCAAAGTCTCCATCAATCAGTCTGTTGCATCTACTTCCACAGTTTCTCCCGGTGCTTATTCCTGTTCCAGCTCAAATAAATTTGTTGATCAGCATTCTGCTATAATTTTGTCTACTTATGATAAAGCCAATTTATGGCATAGAAGACTAGGACACCATTCTGCTAGGGTTTTGAATCAAGTTTTGAATGTTTGTAATGAATCTTTGAAGTTGAATGAAAAATTGTCTTTTTGTGAAGCTTGTTTCTATGGCAACAACATGTCTCCCTATCCCTTGTCCAGTTCTAAAAATTCAATGCCTTTTGAAATTGTTCATGCTGATCTTTGGGGGCCTGCCCCTGTTGTTTCCACTTCTAATTTCACTTATTATGTTGCTTTTGTGGATGACTTTACCGGATATACATGGATCTTTTATGTTGAGCTAAAATTTGATGCCTTACAAGCCTTTAATCACTTTAAGAATCGGTTTTCACTCGGTTTAGTCATCATATTAAATGCTTACAAAGCGACTTGGAGGGAGTTTAGATCATTTGAAGCCCCTGTTCTAAAGAAAGTGACATCCTTTTAGACACTCTTGTCCACATTCACATGCTCAGAATGGAAAGGTGGAGAGAAAACATAGGGCTATTGTTGAAATGGGGTTAACCTTATTGGCACAAGCCTCTATGCCTCTCAAATTCTATTGGGAAAGTTTTCTACACTCTGTTAGGGTAATAAATTACTTGCCTACTTCCATCCTTCATAACAAGACCCCTTTTGAATGTCTCTTTGGTAAGGTTTTAGATTATAAAGCCTTAAAAATATTTTGTTGTGCCTGTTATCCCTATTTGAGGCCCTATCACACTAGAAAGTTTCAATTTCACACACAAAAATGCACTCACATAGGTCTCATTCCTAATCACAAAGGCTACATGTGTTTGGATTCTAATGGCAGACTATACATCTCTAGAGATGTCATTTTTTATGAACACGGTTGCCCTTATTCCAAATCCAGTTCCACACATACTTCATCTAATCCTACTCTCATATATGCTGATCCTATACTATCCTTACCCCTACTGAGAAATTACAAGTCGACTCTTATTCCTATTCTAAGCACCCTTCATCCACTCCAACACAGTCATCTTGATGATCATTGTAGGTCTCTGCCTTGTCTCCTATGATGTCACATACGCCTCGGGGATAACTAGTGCAACTCCTCCTCTCCGATTCACCTATATCTCTAGATCAAATTACTGGATGTCCCACTTCGACCATGTGTCCTCCAACTCTCCCAGTCCTCAATCTCAACCCACAACTGGTACTTCAAATTCTCCACCTTCCATTCAATCTAACCAACCAGTTCTCATCAATCACCATCCTATGCAAACTAAAGCCAAATGTGGCATTTTCAAGCCCAAAACCTACTCCTACCTGGCCACTTCCTCATCTACTCACTCACCAGAACCTACTACGGTATCAGATGCTCTCAGCATTCCTCACTCGAAGCAGGCTATGCAAGATGAGTACAATGCTCTCACGAGGAACCACACATGGGATTTGGTTCCAAAATCACAAGCACACAACCTTGTTGATAATAAATGGGTTTTTAAACTGAACCTCAATCCTGATGGGACAGTTAATAAACATAAAGCTAGATTGGTAGCTAAGGGATTTAATCAAACTCCAGGTGTGGACTATTCTGAGACCTTTAGTCCAGTGGCTAAGGCATCTACTATCAGGATTATAGTTGCCTTAGCAGTGGCTCTTGATTGGCTTATCAAACAGATTGACATCAACAATGCCTTTCTAAATGGCACTCTGTTTGAGTCAGTTTACATGAAGCAACCTGAGGGATTTATTGATAAGACAAAACCCGATTATGTGTGCCATCTGAAAAAGGCTATTTATGGGTTGAAACAGGCTCCTAGGGCCTGGTTTGATGAGTTAAAGAATCATTTACTGGCATGGCAGTTCAATCAATCTAAGGCTGACCCATCTTTATTTATGTTTCATCATGGTAAAACTCATCTTTGTGTGCTTGTGTATGTAGATGACATCTTGATCACAGGTAATGATACATGGAAGATTCAGCATTTCATTAAGCCTCTCAACTCAAGATTTGCTCTCAAGGATTTATGAGACCTGCATCACTTTCTGAGGGTACAAGCTATTAGAAATGACTCTGGATTGTATCTTTCTCAACATGTCTATGCTGCACAACTTTTGGATAAATTAGGCTTGCAAAACTTGAAGCCATGTGCCACTCTTATGGTGGTCTCCTCCAAGATTGCACTATCTACTGATCTGATGAAAAATCCTACTCTTTACAGAAGCACCATTAGTGCATTACAGTATTTGACCTTTACAAGACCTGATCTAGCCTTTGTTGTCAATTCCTTAAGTCAGCATATGCAAACTCCCACTATAACTCATTGGCAAGCTGTGAAACATCTACTGCGTTATGTGAAAGGTACACTTCACTATGGACTCCAATTTAAACCCTCCCAGCCATTGTATATTCATGGATTGGTGATGCGGATCGAGGATGTGATAAAGTAGCAGAAGATCCATTGCATCCTATTGTATTTTTAATTTGGTTCCTTGGTGTCTGGTCTTCAAAAAGCATCATGTTATCTCGAGATCTAGTACAAATTGAGAATATCGTGCCTTGGCCAATGTTGCGTGAAACTCAATGGTCGATGAATGTTCTTTACGAAGCGCATTTGAAACCAATTACGGACCTATATACGGTGTGACAATTTAGGAGGCGATGCTTTAGCTCGAGAATCGATTATGCATTCTAGAGTGAAGCACGTGGAGCTGGATGTTCATTTTGTTCAAGATAAAGTGATGCAAGGTCAAATGGTTGTCTAGTACATCCCAACTTTTGAGCAAATAGTTGATGCACTTACCAAGCCCTTGAATGCTACATTATTTGCATACTTCAGAGACAAACTTAATGTGGTTGCTACCCCATTTAGTTTGAGGGGGATGTTAGAAAATAAATGTCTAATATGTAATTGTGTTAAATATGTGTCCTTGGCATGTTATTATCTTGTACACCTAGCTATGACACTTGGCATTATCTTAATGAGGTTGTTAGATTGTCTTGGAGATTGCATTATGTATTTATGGTGTAAGAGGGAACAGTAGTAATCAATATGATGGAATCGCTTTTTCTGAAATTCTGTTTTCCTATTGATCGGGGTCAATCAGGTTATAATATACTTGACCACCATAAACCAATACTAGCAAGAGGACTAGGCCCATCGTAGTATAGCTATAGTGAATCAAGGTCGATCCCACAGGGAACCAATTGTGGGTCAGTTATATACAAACAATTAATTAAAAATGTCAAGGACATAGAGGCGGTCTAAGACCAACATAAGACAAGAAAGGTAAAGACACGACTCGACACAACGTAATTAACCTCCCTAATTATAGTCTTTATCGTTTGGACCTAGATAATTTATATAATAAACTGAACTTATTAACTGTCAATCCATTTGTATCTATCTTAGATTGGCTACGGGAGTCATCCTCTTTAACTTGACTTAGCACCGGTAGGTCACTAGATCACTGTGATATTGTTACGTGACTTCGCGCTTTTAAAGTGCCTCCATCTCATATAACTCACACGCTACTTACGACTTAAGGATGCCGATATTAACCGTACACCTAAATGCAGGCAACATTCCTATGGTTAGGCGTACTTCTAAACGATTACTCAAGCTCTCGTCCAACTAGCAATTACCAAGTTATAGTCTCATGCTAATCTACGACGTCGTATAATCAGTGCTAGCAATCCCCAAATATAAACCTACCTGAGATAACGCTGAGCGTCCGTGAAGAGCAATTCATAAGCCTACCTAAGAGTTTTATATCGGTATTTCCTTTTTACACGTTTTAATTAAACTAAGCGAGTAACGTAGCCATAGCCATACCTACCGAGATAATAAATTCTATTAAGTTAACCTAACCATAAAGACATGGCTATCTAACGGATGAACAGGTTGGCTTGGTCGACCGAATACAGACACTCGGTCGACCGAATGGTCCTTTCTCCCAGATTGCATCCCTGAATATATCTCAGTGTTTCATCATACACCACGGATTAAACAGTAATTCGTAAAGCATTCATATAAAGTAACTTAGATACACATTAATTAAACAATGCAGATTCATGGATAAATACTAAGTGTATGACGTAGGTTATGGGATCCTCATAGACAAGGAGTCGCCACACCCCTAACGTCATAGCCTATATCTACATCATCTAGCTATGAACAATTAACTCAAACAATACAACTATAATGGGGAGAACTTAATTACGGAAAATAAAAAGACAGAAAATATAAAGGCTTACATATTGAAGCCCCTGCATTGTTGAGAAACCTTCAATGTATTAATCCTACATTGTAATGTGTGTATTTGATTGAAAGATTGAAGAAAGAATAAAGGGATGATGGGATGATTTACAATTTCTCGTAGGCTCTTTGCTTATATAGGAGTTCTGCCGACTTATGAAGGATCTAGAAGGTAAATACGAAAAAATCCGATAAGTGACCGAGATGCTACACTCGGTCGACCGAAGCTATAGGCTCGGTCGACCGAACCTATTTTTGCACATGTTAATCGTTTCTCTCGTCTATCTTGCTCCCCACTGCACGCTTGCGTGTTGATCTGATTAATCTTTCATTTAATGCTCCGATTTTCTTCCTCTATTATCTTGAGACCATTGATTGAATGACATTAATCCTCTCGATTTGTCGTGATCTACAAAATCAGCATTTATCGCACAATAAATCGGCTTTTAATAATAAAAACAGCTAAATACCAAATATCATATTAATAATCACTTAACATTAAATAATAAATATAAACGAGTGATTTAATATGAAATATACATTATTAATCTCGATTTAAGGTCAACGTTGATGACTTTTACGGGTATAATTTGACCGTCATCAACTACCCCCCACTTAGACTTTGATCGTCCCGAACAAAGTATCAATAAGTCATTCCCCAAGACGACATTTTCTATGGTCAAATCATACTTACACAAGAAACTCAAGTCAACTCATACTAGTCATGCTCATAAGATATCCATTATTCACTACTTACTATGAATCGAAGTGATGTGTGCATGTGCATTTAGTTTTATATATTTGTGGCAAGATTAGAGTTTATGCTAACTTCGCAATCTCAACCTACCAACCTCAGCATTCATACTTCTTATGCCTCGCAATGGTCAAAGCACTAGAGCAATAAGCAAGAGCGTATCTGTAGGGATTTTGGACTTGGAGACCGAGTACTACTCAAAGCCTCTTAAAGAGTTGAATATTCTTTTCATATCTTCATATTTTTCAAATACTATCAATCTCAAGGAAGAAAACCTTTTAGAGCATCCCCCTATCTTAGATATGCATAGCATTGAATATTACCACAAGCGGGGCTACTTTGGTAATGTTATTACAAGCCAGTGTTTTAACGCATTGTCAAACACAGTGCGTCTCAAGCTTATTACTCCGCTTTAATGGCTAAAATATAAGAATGCATCGTGAGATAGATATTGACACTAAGTTTACATAATCAATCATCTATGAAATGTACACATAATCTCTTGATTATTATGATTTGCTGCGGTATACTCGATTCACTGATTGAGTAATTGAATAATAAATAACTACTCGCAAAAGCGGGCATGAATATCCTTAAATTTACTTAACATAAGTATAAAGTGATCACGTACTCATGAAACTTGGTTTATTTCCTATCAATTCTTAGCTAGGAACTCACAATTCTTAAGTACGAGATAAATAATATGGTATTTATTCAATTTTTTTTTCAATCATGTACCGTTTCATTCAATTTTAACACATATCACATCATAGCTAAGTCTTCTACCCCCACTTAAACATGGCATTGTCCCCAATGACAAAAAATGAGAATTTAAGAAAAGACTTAGCTCGGAAAGCGGCTCTCAAGTAAAAGAACAATATCGGAGTAATCCTCAAGACGTCGTGGTAAGCAGAGACACATCTGTATAAGCAAACAAACTCCACGAAATCGTCAAATACCATGTCTATGGAAGTTATAAAATAATGTGTAAGCGATAATTAGGTATGAATACCGAAAAACATTTTAAGCCACTTTATTTTATACGACCAAAGACAAGAAAAATACTAAATAGAAAGAAAAATAAACAAGCAACTAAAGATGGTGGTCTTCATCTATAACCTCCACCGCCTAAATATTCTTAAAGCTCGGGTGGAAGACAAAGATCAAAAGCATTACCCCACGTGGGAAAACACGAGGGTGACTCGATCGAAAAGGTATTCAATCCAGAAGAGAAACTTGGTAAGGTATAGCAGATTGAATGCGACCTATTGGCTAAAGATAAAATTGAATACCTAACGCATAAACTTCTCGCTTGCATTGGATATCAACAACTTAGGGAGATGTAACTACTCCTCGAATTACTAACAACCCAATGCATCACGTAAAATTCATAACCGTCATCAACAAGGTCTGATCGGTGTGATAATGTAGAACAAAACTGATCATCTATAAATGCCGGAATAGACGGAAAAATGTGAAATTTAAAACTTCCGGTAGAAAGATAAGTTGTACTTTGATCGAACCAAAAACCTTTAAAATCTAGCTAGGGTCAGAGCTCTACTTACCCCAACTAGGATCATGAAAATCAAAATGATAAAAAATAATCATTAAAGCTTAGCAATATTTCAAATTCCGCAACACAAAGGTATTTTGTAAACAAAATGGAGGTTGAGAGTATGATGGGTTTAGAAAAAGATACACATAAGGTTGGGAAGAAAAGATAAATGGTGGGTAAGAAATTGTGTTTATTGTTGGGTTGAAAATGGTTAAGGCATTGAGATTGGGTGGGAGAGTGAAACGGATGGAAAGAAAGAGAGGTGATTAAAGAATGGTTAGAAATGTGAACTGTTAAAGGCAGATTGGTGAGAGGATCGAAAAGTTTGAAGGTGAAAAAGTGTAAAGGGAAAGATAAGGATAATTGCAGAATGAATTGCACACTACTTTGGATTTTCACTTGGATCACCTTTCTAAAAGGTTTTAGAAGTTGACCAAAATTGTTCTTGTTCACACCAATCATTCTCTGTTACATTTTCAGTAATTCTCAAGTTCTCTTAATGCCTCCATCTTAAGGTGGATTGCAAAATTTCCTTTTCTTTAGCAATTTCTTGACTCTCCTACGGAACTCTATTTCACGTGGCCTATATTGAGTAAAAAAGTTTTGCACATCCTTATCCCAATGGCCATCGGAACACGGCAAAATAAAAAACCTCAACATATGTCACGTTACTTTTATTTGACTCAAAGAAAACAAAACCTAAAATCCTAAAAAAGAAATCCTAAGGGTTTTAAAGAAGTAGTTACGAGTTTAAAGTCCTCACTTGACTTTCCAAAAATTATCCTTGTCAGTTATCATTCTTGGATCGCCAGACTTTGACCCTTCGCGCACTATAAGAGGTGGGCTTGTTGCTTTTGCGGATTAATACCCTTCCCTTGGTTATTGATGTTGCGCTGAACACCAGATTTGCGGTAACAGTGTTTATCTTGAGGATATGAGACTGAAATGAATGATTTCTCCGGTGTGGTTAGGGTGGCGAATATGAACAAGGCTGCCGGATCGCCTTTACAAGATGAACAAGTTAATCTTTCGACAAATTGGCGAGTTTACGCTTGTATTAGATTTTATAGTTAAAGCTTGAGAGAGAGTCCTCCTCTTCTATTACAATGTGATCCCATATATATAGGCTAAAAAGTAAGTCGGTTCCTTTGTTCATCGATAAGACAACTTAGAATACATAGCTAAGTTAAGCATGCATGCAATACAAGTGTCCTATCTAGTCAGTAAAGTGTTGCCAATTTGGATTGGCCGGTGGATAAGCTTGACGAGCAGCGAGTAGCGAGAAGTATATCCGAAGGCGGACTCGGTTGTGCCTTAAGTATATAGGTAGGAATCACATGGAGAGAATGGGTCCGCCATGTTGGCGGACATGATCTGGCCTACTGTTGGCGGATAGGCCCCGGTTTGTAGCTAGCGGTTAGAAGGAGCTTGGTGGCAGCGGCCAGAAGAAGCTTGGTGGCAGCGACCAGTTGGAGGTAGAAGCCCATTATCTGTGTTGATGGGCCAAGATTGTAGGCCCAATATGGATGAACAGGGCCCCATTCCAATCCGGGTATATCAATGGCCCCCTACTCTGTGCCTGGCGTGTCCGCCAAGGCGGAGAGTAGAATTTGAAGAACCTTTGGTGGAGCTCCTTCGTAGTCGCTTGTGATAGAGGCTCTTGACACTGTTTTATCGAGCTTGAACCGGTGAAAACCACTAGTGATATGCTGTGCATTTGTAGCGAACAGGCTTGGCCGCCGATAATGTTCTATCGGGCTTGAACCAGTGTTGGTGAAAACCACTAGCTATATGCTGTGCATTTGTAGCGAACAGGCTTGATCGCCGATAATGTTCTATCGGGCTTGAATCAGTGTTAGTATCGCGTAGCGAATTACCGATTATATGCCGCGTATTGCAGCGGACAGGCTTGATCGCCGACAACGTTCTGTCGGACTTGCTCAAATGATAACGCTCTATCAAAGGTGTTTTGTTGTGTAAGCCAAAGCGGGCATTGATTGATGCTAGCTGCTTGAAATAATGTTGGGAGATAGTAATACGCTGAAGTCGCTTATGCCGCGTGATGTGATGCTCGTCAGAAGAAAATTGAACGGTTAAAAAATGTAAACGGATGTATCGGTACACGAAACGTCATGTCAGCCACGTGTTCTGACACGGCGGTTGGGACTGAACCGTCCCTTGTTCTGATTGGTGGAGAGAAATCGGTAACCGTTCCCGTCATCATTACATTTGAATTTTGAATCCCAAGCGTCGTTCCCCCTCAATTCTCCCTCTATAAATAGAGGAGTTACCCCCAACACTTACGCTTTTCTCCTCTTTCACTTCTAATAAATCCCTCCGGCGATAAAGCAAGGAAATTCCGGCGATTGTAAGCAGATTCCGACGATTGCAAGCAGATTCCGGCGAGTGCTCTTTTCAGTCAAAGCTCAACACTTTATCACCTTTATTATCAATCAGGTGCGAAATTTCACTCTTTTATTGTTTGTCGATTCGATTATGCTTTTTATTTCTCCCATTCTTCTTACAAAATTCATGAATGCTGTGATTCTTGCCTCTGCAATTTTATCTCTTTCTGATGAATGCCATGAGCCCAGACCGTTTATGTTTTTCTGCAATTTATGGCTCTTTCTCTCATAAGAACCATCGTATGTGCATGCTTTGATTATGGTTTCTTGCTATTTGTTCAAGTACTTGTGTCTATGCTTTTGAATATGCATTTTAGGGTTTATCTGGTTTTGAATTTAGGGTATCTTTAAGAACTTGGGGGTTTTCTGGGCAGATGTTTGGGGTTTTTCGGGAATTTTGTATCTGTTTAAGGAAGATGGAAGGGCGAGGTGTCGGGGTGTGATTGCTCTCACCTCGACCCGATCTCCATGTCCGGGTGATAAACTGATCCACCTTGCCCTTTTTCTTTTCCAGAATGTCATCAGAGCACACACAATCAGACGAAGAGGCTAGGGCCGCAGCGGGTTATGGGTCAGAGGAGGTGAGCATGGAGGATGCTAGCTCTAGCGGTGACGAGGAGGAGATGGAAGAAAATCCAAACCCTGGACCCATTAACATAGAATCTGACCCAGAGGTCGCAGTTATTGGTGAGGGCGTTGTGGAGGGCGAGGTCGATGATGACGACCAAATGGCACTAAGCAATCTCCTCACCAGGATGGAGAGAGTTTTAAAACCTGGAGCCGCAAAAAGTAGCGGCAAGATCAAGGAAGCCGTGGAAACCGCTGTGGTATCGGAGAAGCCCAAAAAATCTCCAAAAATTGTTGTACGCAAGAAAACCGCCGCTGAGGAGCCCGCAAAAAAAAAAGAAGAGGGCGCCCAAAAGAAGGTCCGCTGCGGTTGAAAATGAGCTCGCAGAGCAAAAACGGGCGGATAGTGAACTTGTAGCCCGATGGAGGGAGTTTAAGGATCGAGAAGATTATACTTGGCGTTAGCGTCACATTTATATCTCGGCGGACTATCGTTTTGTTAGTATGGGGCGACCGAAGATGCCATGGACACGTGGGCGAGACTAGCAAGACTATCTGTGGGTGCATTATGATCATTTTGCGGCGGACTCGGACCTCCTTTGATCCATTTTTTGTTACTTTTATGGAAGAAGTGAAAGTGATGCCTTGCGACTGAGTTTGGGAGTTGTTCGCGTGGTCATGTCCTTTATTATAATCGATGGGTTGAGCGCGGCGCGAACCGTCGATGCCGGTGCTTTTATATTTTTATAGTTTCTCCCGAAAGCGGCGGTGGCAGCAAATCCAACCGCGTAGTCGATCGAGTCATGGTAGACCCCGCTTGTTATTTGATCTTCCCGACAAGGTGGCGGATTGGGACAAAAGATGTATGAAGGTAGAATCCGGGTAGGCTGGCCGTTTGAGAAGCTAGCGGAGAATTCGGTCAAGATCGATCACTTGAATAAGATAAAACCCAATCGACGATGATGAGTTTATCTCCGAAAGTGAAAGACGATCAGGCTATACTCGTAAAAATGAACCAGGCTAGGGCATTTAAGCGGAGGTTGTTGCTTGACGTCGCTCGACCCTATCTTAGACAAAAGCCGGACTTCCTGGAGCGGTGTCGGCGAACCTTTAGTTGTAGTCGACTCGTTGCCGACCCATCCCGATTGGTACGGCGAGTGTCACCATGGGAGGTTCATGCCTTCTCAATCGAAATCTCATGGCGGTTATCCTAATATGCGAGCACCGAGTAGGATTTTTACTTGCATTCCTCTTGCTTTTTTTTTTTCATAATAGGTCTCTTTTCATATATTCAGTTTGCTAATATATATTTGTTCCCACAGTACCATGGATAGATTAGTTCGCCGCGACCAATTGTCTAAGAAGACCGTCGGTGAGGTGAAAAGAACCGTGAACTAAAAGGGATCAAAACATCCTTCCAAAGGTCGACTTACAAACGCGTGGCGGTGGTAAGCGGAGCTAAGGTCGTGAAATCATCCCCACCGCCGATTATAGAAAGCTGCAGCTGGCAAAACTCGCGGACTACTCTGTCAAAACCGCCTGCGGGTGATAAGAAGAAAAAGGCTGCGGTTGAAGAGATTGAGCCCGATGGAGACGATAGCGGCTTGCAGGAGGTCCCTCCTCTTAAGAAATCCAAAACTGATAAAGGCAAACCTGTGGCCGATGACGTGGTATCTCTTTGATACGAAGGTAGTAGTGCCCTTTGCCGGAGTCCCTATCGGGCCCAGAGGTTGTCCCGCCGCCTGGTTGGACAAAGAGTTCATGCGGCAACAACCTCTCGACCTGGCCATGGCGCGCACAATTTCAAGGGTATCGATGTGCCCCGGCCGAGACATTTCGGATGGGGTATCCTAATGATATCCAGATGGAGGTAGGCCGCGGGATAGCGGACAGGGTTGTGCTGGCGGATCAAGTTGATCCCCGCCGTGCCTTTCTTGGGAGTATTGAAGATTTGTGGGGCTTATACGGCGCTACGGTGAGCATGGTAAACCTCCTTTCTTGTTCTTGTTTTTCATTCCTTTTATTGTCGTTTTTCTCAAGTCAATATTGACTCCGCTGTTGGTTTTTCTTCCATTAGGTTGGTACTGGCTTGGCACAGTTCGTCAATGATTATAGAAGCACCATAGCTGAAAGTGTCAATGTCAGGAAAGAGCTGGTCGAAACTCAGAAAGCTCTTGGGGCCGCAAATGATGTGTCCGCTGGGCTTCGTGGGCGGTTAAACGCAGCTGATGCAGAGATTGAGAAGCGAAAGCGCGGTGACCGAGACCCGAAAGTTAACTCGACCTCGTGGAGCAGGTAAATCATTGATCGGGCCATGCAGGAGATGAAGCTTAAAGTTACCGAGGCCCAAGCTCATTGGGAAGCCGAGCAAGCAGCGTGTACGGATCTGCGGGGCACACGGTGAAGGATCTAGGCTCAAGTGTTGAAGGTCACTCAAGGCCGCTTCGATGACGGCTTTATGATGGGATATGATCAAGGGTTTTATCATATCGCGAGGTGCGTCCTGGCTCATGACGGCAGTACACCCGACCTTGACGTCCTAGAGGAATGGATTCTCACCCATCCCTTCTCAGATTATCTAAGAGAATTTCATGATCGCATACCTTTTTTCTCGATATTGAGCTTCAGCCGCTATGTTCCAGAGTGTGATCTCGATTGGGTGGCCATTTGTGATTGAGGCGAACCGAGAGAGCGTGTGCGCTGGCTCTGAAGCAGAGAGAGCGGGTGAAGAGGGCGAGCGAGTTGGGGTGTGAGGTGGAGCAAACCGCCGAGCCGTTGGTAGAGCCCTCCGATCTCGAGACAAATCTTGATCGAGATGTTTGCATCATTCTCTCCGTGAAGAGAATGTCCATAACGAAGAGATGCGCCCGAGGTTCTTAGATTTCTGGCTCTGTTTTGTAAAACATTATTTCGATTTCGCATATGTATGACTCTTTTCCTTTTCTGCACTTTTGTCCGCACATTTGTCTCTGTAATGTCCAGCTTATAATTTTCCTGCCCGTTTTTTATGTATGCTTGCTTTTTGCTCGAATTTATTGTCTAAATTGAGTCCGATGATAACAACATCCGTCCCCCTTGTTTTAGATAAGATTCTAGGTCGATCTTGTGCGGACTCCTGTATGAGATATGCCCCTCTTGAATCTTATCTGAAATAACTTGTTCGCTAGGAAGTTGTGCCCGCGTTAAGTTTTCGGCCGAAGTTTTTGTTGAAAATTCTTCGAGAACAATTCTTTCTTACCCATGCATATTTTTAATAATTTGCATATAAAAAAGAGAATGTAAAATCGGGCTTTATTAATTTCGACTCATCCCGCTAGATGAATAAAGATTACAAGCAAAATAAGAAAGCCTAACCACTCACGTTGTAAAACGAGAGGATAGCCATATCCCTAGCCGATTTATTACATGTAGTACCTTTTGAGGTTGTCCGCATGCCAAGGTCTATTGAGCTCGTAGCCTTGGCGATTTCTCGAGGACGTAAGTCCCTTTTTTGATCTCTTTTGCGACTTGATAAAGGCCTTCCCATTTTGTTGTTAGCTTCCCTTTATCAGGCTCCATACCGTGGGCCTTTCGTTCGAAGAACGAAATCCCCGACTTTAAATGAGTGGTCGCGGATTCGCTTGTCGTGTTGTTGTTTAGCGATTTGTTTGTAGTTCGCTAATTGATGATAAGTCGCTATTCTTTTTTCCTCCACCAGATCCAAGTCGATCTGCCTGTTTAAAAGATTATTCGCTGATTCGTATAATGCGACCCTGATGCTGGGTAGTGCCATTTCGACTGGAATCATAGCCTCTGATCCATAGGTAAGGGCAAAAGGTGTTTCTCCTGTGGGTGTTTTGATCGTGGTGCGAAGTGACCAGAGTATGGCGGGTAGCTCATCGACCCACCCTCCTGCTTTCACCTTGTCATCTACGCTTTTCTTAAGCATTTTGATTATTTGTTTATTGCCGGCCTCAGCCTGGCCGTTTCCTTGAGGATAAGCCACGGACGACTGCCAGTGTTTAACTTTGAATTCCTCACAAAGGTCTGAAAAGTCTTTCCTGAATTGTGGGCCGTGATCGATACTACCGCCCGTGGAATGCCAAAACGTGAAAAAAATTTGATCGTGTAAGAAATAACTCGCGGCTTTTGCGGTTATCTTAACCATGGGTTTTGCTTCGATCCACTTTGTGAAATAATCCACAGCTACTATGATAACTTTACATCCGCCTCTTCCTGGTGGAAATGGTCCGATGAGATCGAGCCCCCACATGTCGAAAGGCCAAGGTGCGGTCACGATGCTCGCTCAGCAGATGGTATTCGTGGGATGTCCGCATGTTTCGACACACTGGACATTCTCGAACTAATTTTTCGAGTCTTTAAGAATTGTTGGCCAATAATACCCGCTTGGTTATGACCTTTCGTGCCAAAGAGCGACTAAGCGGGGTGACCTCACACACTCCTTGGTGAAGTTCGATAAGGACTGTCTTGCTTTCTTCCTCTCGAACACATCGTAATAAAGGCCTTGTTGCGGACCTTCTGTAGAGTATTCCATTGTTTAAGATATACCTGGCCGCTCTTTTCTTAAGTGTGCGAATGTTATCCGCTCCATCGTGCAAGGTGCCTGCTTTATATAAGCTCGAATCTCATCGATCCAACATATAGTCGGTGCTGGTGTATCGATTTCCATGACTTGTGCTTCCTCAATGGCGGGTATAGCTAGATACTCTATCATAATTGAAGGGTCTGCAATTTCTTCTTTTAGTGATAATTTTGAGAGATAGTCTGCTCGCTCGTTGTCCTCTCTCCGGATTCTGATGAACTCGCAATACTTGAAGCCGCTTTTGAATCGTCGAACAATCTCACCATATTTCTCGAGAATACCACAGTGTGTGTCATAGTCCCCCGAGATATGGTTGACGATGAGTTGGGAATCGCAATAGACTTCAACATTTTCCACATTTAGCTCCTTGGCGCTTTGAGCCCGGCTATGGATCGCCGTCAGACTCGGCTTGATTATTCGTGGCCGGGAACTCGAACCTTAAAGCTTTTTCGATTTCCTCCGTCGATCCGGGTTCCATCAAAATTACTCCGGCCCCACAACCATTTCGGTTAGATGCCCCATCAACATATAAATGCCAACATTGATCTGGTTTACTCTTGGCCACAGCGGGCTCATGGGCTAACGGCGAACTGGGTTGTGGCGAGCTAAAGCTTGTCTCTACAATAAAATCTGGTAGCGCTTGACCCTTGATAGCTTTTCTGGGCTGATATTGTATGTCGAACTCAGTGATTTCGATTGCCCATCTGAGAAGTCGACCAGAAAGGTCCGGTTTATGCAATATTTGACGCAATGGACTATCCGTTAAGACAATTATCGTGTGTGAGGTAAAGTAAGCCCTGAGTTTGCGGGCAGCAATAACAAGTGAGTAGGCTAATTTTTCAATATTAAAATAGCGGCTCTCCACCGGACTGAGAGCCTTGCTTACATAATAAACGGGATTTTGGAGGTTCCGCCTCTCCTTGACAAGAACGGCGGCAACGGCCGGTGCGAAGCCGCTAAATACAAAAACAAAGACATCTCCTCTATAGGGCTAACCAAAAGGGGTGGTTTCCTAGATATTCTTTTAAAGCTTGAAATGCTGCGAACACTCTGCGTTCCATGAAAAAGTTTTGTCGCCTCGAGAATTTTGAAGAAGGGAGACACCTTTCCGCCGATTTCGATATAGGCGACCTAAGCGCAACGATGCGGCCGTTGAGCCTCAGTATTTCTTTGATGGTAGTAGGCTCTCTCATGTCAATCAAAGCTTGAATTTTTCTAGATTAGCCTCGATGCCACGACGACTAACCATAAACCCCGTAAATTTGCCTGCTCGACACCAAAAGTACACTTGGCGGATTCGGACTTCATTGAGTGTTTTCGGACATTATTGAAAGTTTCTTGAAGGTCTAGCTGCGTGACCGCCCCCGGCGGACTTAACAACCATGTCATCTATGTAAGCCTCCATATTTCTCGCTTATCTGCGGCCCGAAGACCACAGTGATTCATTCGATGATAGGTCGAACCCGCATTCTTCAAACCCAAATGGCATCATTTCATAATAATACAATCCTCCAAATGCTCAAAGCCGTTTTTCTTTGTCGGACTCAACCATCCGTGCTTGATGATACCTGCAATATGCGTCTAAGAAACTTAAAACCTCAAAGCCAGAAATAGAGTCAACTAACCGGTCAATTCGTGGCAGCTGATAAGGATCCTTAGGACATGCTTTGTTGATGTCCGTGAAGTCGACGCACATTCTCCACTTGCCGTTGTGCTTCTTTACCATAACCACATTTGCCAACCAAGTAGGGTAGGCAAGCCTTTATGATTCCCGCTTGTAGAAGCTTTCCGACCTCTACTTTCACCGCCGCCTCCTTTTCATTTGAGAAGCTGGCGCTCATTTGTTGTATCGGCTTGAAAGTAGGGTCGACGTTAAGATGGTGCGAGCGGCGACGCCTGGTTCGACTCTCGCATGTCGGTAACCACCCAAGCAAAGGCACTTAAATTCTCTTTGAGTAATTGTATCAATTTTTCCCGTTCGATAGGACTCGGTCGAGCCCCTATCTTTATCTTTTGTTCGGGATATTCTCATTGATGACCACCTCGATCAACTCATCTTACGCCGTAAAATCGGCTCATCTCTCGACTTGCAATGTTTCACACTCTATTTTGATCGGTTCAGATTGACAACGACCCTGATCATGTCGATGTTCTCCATGTTATATGGCTGTTCGATTCGAATCCTCTTATTCCCTGTTCTCATCTCATGTATGTATGTTAGGACAGCGGCCGGTTCGCTGATCGACGTTCCGATCCTGTCCCCAACGTAAAACTTTGCCCGCTGATGCGGAATGGAAACTACCATCTGAAACTGCTTTAAAGCGGGTGTTCCAATTATCATGTTATAATTGGGTGAAGATCGACAACTAAAAACATCACCTTTTCCGTGCGAAAAGGTGCATAATCTCCCATCTCAGACATCGAGGTCGATGGCCCCTTGACTTGTATCTTATGATTGGTAAAGCCCTCAAGAGTGCCATTATGCGGTCTCAAATTAGAGTCATTTGAAACCCAACTCTTTGAAAGCGGTTGTAATATAGGATATCGCGGCAAGCTCTGTATCAACCATCACTCTATTGACACAGCCCGATTGACAACCACCGAGATGCAAAGGCACATATCCTCTGTATTGGTTGAAGTCACTAGCTCACGCCGAGTAAAGGCAAGAGGCTGTTCACTCCTCGCAAAACTACAAAGCTTCTCCACATGTTTGTTGATGGAGCCGATGCGATTCTTAATCGATTGTTAGTGGGAGGAGGCTCGGTTATCATTCTAATGTTCCTATCGAATCGACGAGCTTGTCGATTCCTCCTATCTGGACCCCGGTATCAAGTTTGAGGTGATCATGGTGTCCGCGAGAGCGAGCAACTTCTCTATTGCTCGTTTGAATTGGATACATTCATCGGTAGTAAACCCTTATCCCTGTGATAGCCACAAAATTTGGATGCATCGCGGCGTGTGTCGGGAACCATTGGGTATGGTTCGTATTTAAATCTCGATTTCATTCAACACTTGGGAATAGGAAATTCGAGCGGCGTGAAATGCTCTTCCTTAAATCTTTCGGGTTTCTTAATTTCCTATCCGCCTCTGCGGGTGTCTCTTGGCGGCTACGCTCAGCCCTCTGTCTCGCCTTTGTTGGACGAAGACGCTCCTTCGTTTCCCAGCTTGCAATGTACTTCCTAGTCGAGCTCAACATTTCTTGTAGGTTATTTGGTGGTGACAAAGCGAAATAAGACTTCAAGTACCCGGCTTCAACCCCTGTTTCAAAACTACTCATGACAACGTTATCCGCGATACCCTGGTCACTCATACACTTTGTAAAACCGCTCATAATAAGCTGCGAGTACCCTCTCATCTGTCGCGCTTTGTCGGACCTCGTGTGAGTCGATATGCGTCTCTTTAGGTCCTCCCACCGACTTGAATTTCGCTATAAACTTGTTGATCAGTCATCCCATGATAAAATCGATCCAGAGGAGGAAGGCTGCGGATCCATGATGTCGCCCGATCTTGCATTGATCCCACAAATGCTATACACCAAGCCTCATCGCTAGAGGTACACAAACCGATTCTCGCTTTGAAAAGCGGATAGCGATCCCAGAGGATCTGTTGCTCGTGGTAGTTTATGAAATTGGGATAGTGAGTTCCTCCCTTGGAGCCGCTTTCGGTATCTTTGGGATGGAGCACACTTGTTCCCCACGCCGGAACCGTTTTAACACCCTTTGTTCCTTTTCTGTAATTCCTCTATCTGTTTTTTCATGATGCCTATCTCTTCCACGATTTGGGGTTGAGGTGGGAGCGCAACATAACTTTCTTCAACTTCCGAGTCCCCTGTCCTTCCAAGCGGTGCGAACTCGACGAGTGTTCTTGGTCGACTTGGCTGCACCGCGATCGTCGATCACGGGCCCCAGTCTACCAAGCGCAGATTTCCTACCCTCTCTAGGATGTGAGGTTGCATGACTACTCTCCTCTATTTCTGATCGCTGTGGTCGAACCGTTTTGGAGGAATGAATGTGGGCTGAATCTCGGTTTGTGCGGGTTGAGGAGGGTTGAATTTACGGATTGACCGAGGAGGTAATCCTTCTGCAATGAGTAGTGCATTTCCTTCCCGCATTTCTTCAACATATTCCATGTGCGCTTGCAATGCTATTTTATATGTATCTTGTTGTGGGGGAGCTCCCCCGGTTAAAATAGCTTCTTGTTCGTTAGTTGGGTTGGACGTCCCCACGATTCCTTTTCCTTTGCTTTTCCTAACCGCTTCCTCGTGTATTTCACGGGCTTTAGTCCTTTCCCGTATGTATGCTCGCATGTCGGTTGTGAGGGCAGGGTTGACATCTGCCCCATCTGACATAACCCTTCGGCTAGCCTCTCCACGGGGCGTGCTCGCTCCACGTGGCGATCCCTAATTGGTCGCCTTAGCCGGTGTTGCTGTGGTTCATGTTTTTCCCGCCGACCATGACTTATGATTTTTGAGCGGGTATTTTTCTGACTCAGGAATATAAAGTAACAACTGTTTGTATCTCCCAGGCTATTTACAACTAAAAAATGACCGATCTTTCCTTACTCGAAGATCTGAAACCGGCGAAAAAATGCGTAAATCAACCTGGGTATTTTATATGGACTCAAATGTGAGTTTGCAATGAAGTTGATGATCTCCTCTGTGCAAGTTGATCGACAGGCTGTAGATGATGATGACTTTGCCTGAGACACCGTGAAATCGTCTTTGTGGTGGAGTAAGTAGCCCTCGAATGCTGAATGATAATGATTTTCCCGGTAACGGAGCCAACTGATGTTGCGCTGAACACCAGATTTGCGGTAACAGTGTTTATCTTGAGGATATGAGACTGAAATGAATGATTTCTCCGGTGTGGTTAGGGTGGCGAATATGAACAAGGCTGCCGGATCAGTTTACAAGATGAACAAGTTAATCTGTCGACAAATTGGCAGAGTTTCTGCTTGTATTAGATTTTATAGTTAAAGCTTGAGAGAGAGTCCTCCTCTACTATTACAATGTGATCCCATATATATAGGCTAAAAAGTAAGTCGGTTCACTGTTCATCGATAAGACAACTTAGAATACATAGCTAAGTTAAGCATGCATGCAATACAAGTGTCCTATCTAGCTGTAAAGTGTTGCCAGCTGTAAAGTGTTGCCAGCTGGATTGGCCAGCTGGATAAGCTTGACGAGCAGCGAGTAGCGAGAAGTATATCTGAGCAGCGGACTCGGTTGTGCCTTAAGTATATAGGTAGGAATCACATGGAGAGAATGGGTCCGGCTTACTGTTGGCGGACATGATCTGGCCTACTGTTGGCGGATAGGCCCCGGTTTGTAGCTAGCGGTTAGAAGGAGCTTGGTGGCAGCGGCCAGAAGAAGCTTGGTGGCAGCGACCAGTTGGCGGTAGAAGCCCATTATCTGTGTTGATGGGCCAAGATTGTAGGCCCAATATGGATGAACAGGGCCCCATTCCAATCCGGGTATATCAGTTATGAGACCTAGGAAACGACATTTATCCATACCATTTATCCAAAGCTCTTACCTCGGCTCTCGTTTTAGGAATTAGTGAATTCTAAGAAACTCGGTTAAAATTACGGTTTTGGCCTTGACAATAAGAAACAATGAATCAAAGTACTCCGAATAAGGTCGGTTATGTAGGCAAGCCTACGCCTTCTTATTTGTTGGAACATATGTGACAGTTCAGGCCAATCCGTCAAGATTAAGCCCCGTTTAGCCTGAAGGCTTATCGGCTATGCTACGTCTTGTTGAACTGCTGTACACGTGGAGGGGGGTCGATTGAGCCGAAGCTCGGTTGAACTCGCCCAGCCATGGTTAGACCATTTCCGAACCCATGTACTAAGAGTCTCCGATTTCTAAATTGTCACCCAAAGCGTAATCTCGTTTCTGTTTAAGGTGGGTTCACCGAGAAGCCATCACCATAAAACTCAACGAAAGCAGAAGATTGTGTTCTCTCAAAACTCAACGTCTTCTTTAGATTGTGAATGCTTAAACTACACAATTTGTTGCTCCCTTGGCCAGTAGAAGCAATCTCATGCATAGGACAAAGAGATTTTAACAGAACTACGAGGAACTCTTTATTCACTACTTCCTTTCAACGACTACATGTTTCCTTACACCTTCTAGATGAGACAGATTTGGGGCAGAACCTTCCACACTAAGAGAATTAATCTTACAAACCACTCCGGGCCAAGATTCATACTAAGGTTCATGTATAGGCTAACTTATGCTCAAAAAACCAAAAGGTAGTAAAACATAAGCAAAAAAAGGTAGAACCTTGCCTTCAACATTGTACCATGAAGAATTTAAGCCTTTAAAAAAATTTCCGGAGCCATCTTGGTGCTTTAAAGGTATTGCTTCCATCGCTTTTCCCATCTTATTCGTAGCTCCACATGTTTCTTTGGGTTATTTTTCTCGGCGCCCATGAAAAATTCTCGACTCGGACTATTGCTTCCTGGTTTCGCAAATGAAGAAAAACAAAAGCAGACCGTCAGGCGATTTTAACATGGTTTCCCATGCTCGCTATCGGACCTACGGATTAAACATCTGAGGATAAGCGGACACGCGAAGTCCGAGAAAAAAGAACCAGGCTCGGCGGCAACGAGAGGCGATCTCATTTGGGAGCGAACCCGGTATTCAGATTCGGAATTTTTACACATAGCGAGATAAACGGAGGACTCAAAAGCAGACTCTAAAACAGAAAACTTGACATGAATAAGAAAATTATTTATATATAAAATTGACCGTTGGTTCCCGCAACGGCGCCAAAAACTTGATCGGGGTCAATCAGGTTATAATATACTTGACCACCATAAACCAATACTAGCAAGAGGACTAGGCCCATCGTAGTATAGCTATAGTGAATCAAGGTCGATCCCCACAGGGACCAATTGTGGGTCGATTATATACAAACAATTAATTAAACATGTCAAGGACATAGAGGCGGTCTACGACCAACATAAGACAAGAAAGGTAAAGACACGACTCGACACAACGTAATTAACCTCCCCAATTATAGTCTTTATCGTTTGGACCTAGATAATTTATATAATAAATCGAACTTATTAGCTGTCAATCCGTTTGTATCTATCTTAGATTGGCTACGGAGTCATCCTCTTTAACTTGACTTAGCACCGGTAGTCACTAGATCAACGTGATATTGTTACGTGACTTCGCCTTTTAGTGCCTCCATCTCATATAACTCACACGCTACGACTCTAAGGATGCCGATATTAACCGTACACCTCGTCAGGCAACATTCCTATGGTTAGGCGTACTTCTAAACGATTACTCAAGCTCTCGTCCAACTAGCAATTACCAAGTTATAGTCTCATGCTAATCTACGACGACGTATAATCAGTGCTAGCAATCCCCAAATATAAACCTACCTAGATAACGCTGAGCGTCCGTGAAGAGCAATTCATAAGCCTACCTAAGAGTTTTATATCGGTATTTCCTTTTTACACGTTTTAATTAAACTAAGCGAGTAACGTAGCCATAGCCATACCTACCGAGATAATAAATTCTATTAAGTTAACCTAACCATAAAGACATGGCTATCTAACGGATGAACAGGTTGGCTCGGTCGACCGAATACAGACACTCGGTCGACCGAATGGTCCTTTCCCAGATTGCATCCCTGAATATATCTCTCAGCGTTTCATCATACACCACGGATTAAGCAAAGAATTTGTAAAGCATTCATATAAAGTAACTTAGATACACATTAATTAAACAATGCAGATTCATGGATAAATACTAAGTGTATGGCGTAGATTTTGGGATCCTCATAGACAAGGAGTCGCCACACCCCTAACGTCATAGCCTAGATCTACATCATCTAGCTATGAACAATTAACTCAAACAATAAAACTATAATGGGGAGAACTTAATTACGGAAAATAAAAAGACAGAAAATATAAAGGCTTACATATTGAAGCCCCTACATTGTTGAGAAACCTTCAATGTATTAATCCTACATTGTAATGTGTGTATTTGATTGAAAGATTGAAGAAAGAATAAAGGGATGATGGGATGATTTACAATTTCTCGTAGCTGCTGCTTATATAGGAGTTTCTGCCGACTTATGAAGGATCTAGAAGGTAAATACAAAAAAATCTGATAAGTGACCGAGATGCTACACTCGGTCGACCGAAGCTATAGGCTCGGTCGACCGAACCTATTTTTGCACATGTTAATCGTTTCTCTCGTCTATCTTGCTCCCCACTGCACGCTTGCGTGTTGATCTGATTAATCTTTCATTTAATGCTCCGATTTTCTTCCTCTATTATCTTGAGACCATTGATTGAATGACATTAATCCTCTCGATTTGTCGTGATCTACAAAATCAGCATTTATCGCACAATAAATCGGCTTTTAATAATAAAAACAGCTAAATACCAAATATCATATTAATAATCACTTAACATTAAATAATAAATATAAACGAGTGATTTAATATGAAATATACATTATTAATCTCGATTTAAGGTCAACGTTGATGACTTTTACGGGTATAATTTGACCGTCATCAACTACCCCCCATTTAGACTTTGATCGTCCCGAACAAAGTATCAATAAGTCATTCCCCAAGACGACATTTTCTATGGTCAAATCATACTTACACAAGAAACTCAAGTCAACTCATACTAGTCATGCTCATAAGATATCCATTATTCACTACTTACTATGAATCGAAGTGATGTGTGCATGTGCATTTAGTTCTATATATTTGTGGCAAGATTAGAGTTTATGCTAACTTCGCAATCTCAACCTACCAACCTCAGCATTCATACATCTTATGCCTCGCAATGGTCAGAGCACTAGAGCAATAAGCAAGAGCGTATCTGTTGGGATTTTGGACTTGGAGACCGAGTACTACTCAAAGCCTCTTAAAGAGTTGAATATTCTTTTCATATCTTCATATTTTTCAAATACTATCAATCTCAAGGAAGAAAACCTTTTAGAGCATCCCCCTATCTTAGATCATGCATAGCATTGAATATTACCACAAGCGCGGGGCTACTTTGGTAATGTTACTACAAGCCCAGTGTTTTAACGCATTGTCAAACACAGGTACGTCTCAAGCTTATTACTCCGCTTTAATGGCTAAAATATAAGAATGCATCAGCAGATAGATATTGACACTAAGTTTACATAATCAATCATCTATGAAATGTACACATAATCTCTTCAGTTATTATGATTTGCGCGGTATACTCGATTCACAGATTGAGTAATTGAATAATAAATAACTACTCATAAAAGCGGGCATGAATATCCTTAAATTTACTTAACATAAGTATAAAGTGATCACGTACTCATGAAACTTGGTTTATTTCCTATCAATTCTTAGCTAGGAACTCACAATTCTTAGGTGCGAGATAAATAATATGGTATTTATTCAATTTTTTTCAATCATGTACCGTTTCATTCAATTTTAACACATATCACATCATAGCTAAGTCTTCTACCCCACTTAAACATGGCATTGTCCCCAATGACAAAAAAATGAGAATTTAAGAAAAGACTTAGCTCGAAACGGCTCTCAAGTAAAAGAACAATATCGGAGTAATCCTCAAAGACGTCGTGGCGAAACAGACACATCCTCTGTATAAGCAAACAAACTCCACGAAATCGTCAAATACCATGTCTATGGAAGTTATAAAATAATGTGGCGATAATTAGGTATGAATACCGAAAAACATTTTAAGCCACTTTATTTTATACGACCAAAGACAAGAAAAATACTAAATAGAAAGAAAAATAAACAAGCAACTAAAGATGGTGGTCTTCATCATAACCTCCACCGCCTAAATATTCTTAAAACCGGGTGGAGAAGACAAAGATCAAAAGCATTACCCCACGTGGGAAAAACACGAGGTGACTCGATCGAAAAGGTATTCAATCCAGGAAGAGAAACTTGGTAAGGTATAGCAGATTGAATGCGACCTATTGGCTAAAGATAAAATTGAATACCTAACGTTAGAAACTTCTCGCTTGCATTGGATATCAACAACTTAGGGAGATGTAACTACTCCTCGAAATTACTAACAACCCAATGCATCACGTAAAAGTCATAACCGTCATCACCAAGGTCCGATCGGTGTGATAATGTAGAACAAAAGCGATCATCTATAAATGCCGAATAGACGGAAAAATGTGAAATTTAAAACTTCCGGTAGAAAGATAAGTTGTACTTTGATCGAACCAAAACCTTTAAAATCTAGCTAGGGTCGAGCTCTACTTACCCCAACTAGGATCATGAAAATCAAAATGATAAAAATAATCATTAAAGCTTAGCAATATTTCAAATTCCATAACACAAAGGTATTTTGTAAACAAAATGGAGGTTGAGAGTATGATGGGTTTAGAAAAAGATACACATAAGGTTGGGAAGAAAAGATAAATGGTGGGTAAGAAATTGTGTTTATTGTTGGGTTGAAAATGGTTAAGGCATTGAGATTGGGTGGGAGAGTGAAACGGATGTAAAGAAAGAGAGGCGATTAAAGAATGGTTAGAAATGTGAACTATTAAAGGCGATTGGTGAGAGGATCGAAAAGTTTGAAGGTGAAAAAGTGTAAAGGGAAAGATAAGGATAATTGCGGAATGAATTGCACACTACTTTGGATTTTCACTTGGATCACCTTTCTAAAAGGTTTTAGAAGTTGACCAAAATTGTTCTTGTTCACACCAATCATTCTCTGTTACATTTTCAGTAATTCTCAAGTTCTCTTAATGCCTCCATCTTAAGGTGGATTGCTAAATTTCCTTTTCTTTAGCAATTTGTTGACTCTCCTACGGAACTCTATTTCACGTGGCCTATATTGAGTAAAAAGTTTTGCACATCCTTAGCCCAATGGCCATCGGAACACGGCAAAATAAAAAACCTCAACATATGTCACGTTACTTTTATTTGACTCAAAGAAAACAAAACCTAAAATCCTAAAAAGAAATCCTAAGGGTTTTAAAGAAGTAGTTACGAGTTTAAAGTCCTCATTTCGACTTTCCAAAAATTATCCTTGTCGATTATCATTCTTGGATCGCTTGGACTTTGACCCTTCAGCGCTACTATAAGAGGTGGGCTTGTTGCTTTTTATGGATTAATACCCCTTCCTTGGTTGTGAGACCTAGGAAAGCGACATTTATCCATACCATTTATCCAAAGCTCTTACCTCGGCTCTCGTTTTAGGAATTAGTGAATTCTAAGAAACTCGGTTAAAATTACGGTTTTGGCCTTGACAATAAGAAACAATGAATCAAAGTACTCCGAATAAGGTCGGTTATGTAGGCAAGCCTACGCCTTCTTATTTGTTGGAACATATGTGACAGTTCAGGCCAATCCGTCAAGATTAAGCCCCGTTTAGCTTGAAGGCTTATCGGCTATGCTACGTCTTGTTGAACTGCTGTAACGTACATCACACGTGGAGGGGGGGTCGATTGAGCCGAAGCTCGGTTGAACTCACCCAGCCATGGTTAGACCATTTCCGAACCCATGTACTAAGAGTCTCCGATTTCTAAATTGTCACCCAAAGCGTAATCTCGCTTTCATTTAAGGTGGGTTCACCGAGGAGCCATCACCATAAAACTCAACAAAGCGAAGATTGTGTTCTCTCAAAACTCAACGTCTTCTTTAGATTGTGAATGCTTAAACTACACAATTTGTTGCTCCCTTGGCACGTAGAAGCAATCTCATGCATAGGACAAAGAGATTTTAATGGAACTACGAGGAACTCTTTATTCAACGCTTCCTTTCAACGACTACATGTTTCCTTACACCTTCTAGATGAGACAGATTTGGGGCAGAACCTTCCACACTAAGAGAATTAATCTTACAAACCACTCCGGGCCAAGATTCATACTAAGGTTCATGTATAGGCTAACTTATGCTCAAAAAACCAAAAGGTAGTAAAACATAAGCAAAAAAAGGTAGAACCTTGCCTTCAACATTGTACCATGAAGAATTTAAGCCTTTAAAAAAATTCGAGCCATCTTGGTGCTTTAAAGGTATTGCTTCCATCGCTTTCCCATCTTAGATTCGTAGCTCCACATGTTTCTTTGGGTTATTTTTCGGCGCCCGCGAAAAATTACCGACTCGGACTATTGCTTCCTGGTTTTTCGCAAGCGGAAGAAAAACAAAACAGACCGTTAGATTGATTTTAACATGGTTTCCCATGCTGCTATCAGACCTACGGATTAAACATACGGGGATAAACAGACACGCGAAGTCCCAGAAAATAGAACCAGGCTCGCTGGCAACGAGAGGCAGTCTCGCTGGGAGCGAAACCAGCTGTTCCAGATTCTGGAATTTTTACACATAGCAGACAACCAGAGGGACTCAAAAACAGACTCTAAAACAGAAAACTTGACATGAATAAGAAAATTATTTATATATAAAATTGACCGTTGGTTCCCCGGCAACGGCGCCAAAAACTTGATCGGGGTCAATCAGGTTATAATATACTTGACCACCATAAACCAATACTAGCAAGAGGACTAGGCCCATCGTAGTATAGCTATAGTGAATCAAGGTCGATCCCACAGGGAACCAATTGTGGGTCAGTTATATACAAACAATTAATTAAACATGTCAAGGACATAGAGGCGGTCTACGACCAACATAAGACAAGAAAGGTAAAGACACGACTCGACACAACGTAATTAACCTCCCCAATTATAGTCTTTATCGTTTGGACCTAGATAATTTATATAATAAACTGAACTTATTAACTGTCAATCCGTTTGTATCTATCTTAGATTGGCTACGGGAGTCATCCTCTTTAACTTGACTTAGCACCGGTAGGTCACTAGATCACTGTGATATTGTTACGTGACTTCACCTTTTAGTGCCTCCGTCTCATATAACTCACACGCTTACGACTCTAAGGATGCCGATATTAACCGTACACCTCGTCAGGCAACATTCCTATGGTTGGCGTGCTTCCTAAACGATTACTCAAGCTCTCGTCCAACTAGCAATTACCAAGTTATAGTCTCATGCTAATCTACGACGATGCACGTATAATCAGTGCTAGCAATCCCCAAATATAAACCTACCTAGATAACGCTGAACGTCCGTGAAGAGCAATTCATAAGCCTACCTAAGAGTTTTATATCGGTATTTCCTTTTTACACGTTTTAATTAAACTAAGCGAGTAACGTAGCCATAGCCATACCTACCGAGATAATAAATTCTATTAAGTTAACCTAACCATAAAGACATGGCTATCTAACGGATGAACAGGTTGGCTCGGTCGACCGAATACAGACACTCGGTCGACCGAATGGTCCTTTCCCCAGATTGCATCCCTGAATATATCTCTCAGCGTTTCATCATACACCACGGATTAAACAGTAATTCGTAAAGCATTCATATAAAGTAACTTAGATACACATTAATTAAACAATGCAGATTCATGGATAAATACTAAGTGTATGACGTAGATTTTGGGATCCTCATAGACAAGGAGTCGCCACACCCCTAACGTCATAGCCTAGATCTACATCATCTAGCTATGAACAATTAACTCAAACAATAAAACTATAATGGGGAGAACTTAATTACGGAAAATAAAAAGACAGAAAATATAAAGGCTTACATATTGAAGCCCCTACATTGTTGAGAAACCTTCAATGTATTAATCCTACATTGTAATGTGTGTATTTGATTGAAAGATTGAAGAAAGAATAAAGGGATGATGGGATGATTTACAATTTCTAGTAAGCTGCCGCTTATATAGGAGTTTCGCCGACTTATGAAAGATCTAGAAGGTAAATACGAAAAAATCCGATAAGTGACCGAGATGCTACACTCGGTCGATCGAAGCTATAGGCTCGGTCGACCGAACCTATTTTTGCACATGTTAATCGTTTCTCTCGTCTATCTTGCTCCCACCTTTGCGCTTGCGTGTTGATCGATTAATCTTTCATTTAATGCTCCGATTTTCTTCCTCTATTATCTTGAGACCATTGATTGAATGACATTAATCCTCTCGATTTGTCGTGATCTACAAAATCGCGATTATCGCACAATAAATCGGCTTTTAATAATAAAAACAATTTAAATACCAAATATCATATTAATAATCACTTAACATTAAATAATAAATATAAACGAGTGATTTAATATGAAATATACATTATTAATCTCGATTTAAGGTCAACGTTGATGACTTTTACGGGTATAATTTGACCGTCATCACCTATGTGTGTGTGTGTGTGTGTGTGTGTGTATATATATATATATATATATATATATATATATATATATATGTATGTATGTATGTGATTTTAAATGATCGATGTGTTTTGAAGTGTATTAGAAGTAAAATAAATTGTATCAATAATTCTGAGGAAGATGCATCGATATAATATAATTAGGAATGCTACTCTTTGGTCCATGCAACTTTTTGAGCATATTCCACCAAAAGCCTAAAAGCTTTTGTAGGGAAAAGTCGTCAAGAAGAGAGTTCTATAATGTTTTCTTAAATAGATGCTAGTAAGTTTTGTAGCCCCAATTTAAAAAGGAAAAATAAAATACCATTTTTCTATTAACACGTAAAGAATATTTAAAATTTCACGAAAAGAGTTTCTTGCAAATTCGCAAGGGATCTATATGTTTTAGATGAGTAATGAATGATATTGTGACGGTTGTGTCGCGATAATCATCGAAATGACACAACGATAATCTGCATGATTAAACGTGTTTAGATTTATATCGATCAATTTATATATTATTATTAATGGATCGGATCACCGCCACATAATCATTTCAGATATGGCATCGTTGTATTTGTATCATTACTTGTTTTAGATTAAGAAAGAAACATATTAATTTTTTTTTTTTTTTAAACGTATTAATTTTTTTGACGTTTCATGAACAAGATATCGACCATCTTAACTAGAGATCACCAAACTATACGTTTGGTATGACGAAAATAGCATTGTTTGGTAATGCTTCTTGTTGCCTCATAACGATGATGTTGAGAGGACTACATTTTTGTAAGGATTTTGAAGTTAAAAACCCTTTGTTTATTTTCCACAAAAAAAAAAAAAAAACCCCTTTGTTAATTTAGAATTAAGTACATGTCGAACTGTGTTTAAACAATTAAGAATAAAAACAACGGAATGTGATGATTGGGGGGAAATTGTCGGGTTAATTTTGCGGATAATTGGATCATTTTGGAACAATTCCAACTAATCAAAGTAGAGATTTTGTTGATGATTTTTTGTTGTGTCTTAGAAGCTGTCTACGTATCGAGAGTGTACGTATGAAATCAAACCAACAACGCACTTATGAATTGTGAGTATGATGATCTTTTTATAGGATTGAGAAGTTAATATAAAGATCCCTGATTTGTAGTGCCTATGATTGAGGGCCAATGTGATGCCAATCTTGGGCAATCATGGCTCAATTAAGCTAAAATTATAGGATGTAATCAATCATGGATTGTGGCAGTTAATGAGGATCAATCGCGGAATCATGTCCATTAATGCGATATAACCGTCTTTGCACTTTGTAGATGACCTGTTTTGCTTGGGATCGATCTAAATGGCATTGTCGGTTGATTAATGATAAGATGAGGTCGGCTTGTTCCTGGGTGGATCCTTCGCATCTAAGGTCCAATTGTGGGATGAAATTCCATTTGACCCGCTCAAAGCCCAATTTGGATGATACGTATAATTTCCGGATTATACGCATGTCAAAATGGGTGTAAATGAGGAATGAGTTTAGGTAGGGCCGTCGCTACGACTTAGTCCTCTTAAAGTACACGTGCGTAGTGTATTTCAATTCATTTTTATTTTATTTCCTTTTCAAAAATCGGTAAAGGTCTGAATTCATATTCCTATTCATATTCCATAAGGTCTGAAGGAAATTGTGCACCACCAACATTGGCAAAAAAAATTCAATATTCATGTTGACAAGTGCCTCCAGAAAGATATGTATAAGAAGGACAATATTTTGTTTTGGAGCTTCTCTTCCGGGAACTCATTTCGAGCATTTGGTACTGGCGTTATGAAGAGTTCCACCACGCAGATCGGCATAGGCCTAAGAAATCGGTATTCATATCCCAAAGTGAATTCGGAGAAAGACGTGAAACTACATTTAGCGCAGCGTAGTTAGACTACAATTTGGTTCTCGATCTTTTGTTGTATAGTTTTTGTTTCTGCTTTTCTTTTTAAACGCTTGTACACGCTTGTACAGTTCTACTCAATTTTGTTATATACCACAATATTTGGTTTATACCAAAATTAAGTAAAATCTAGCCATATTTCAATATTTCCTTGTAAAAATAACTATTACCGTCATTATTTTACATTAATCCTATGACCCTGAAAAATTGGCATATGACCCCAATCACAAAAGGACAAGCCTGATTAGGGATGGTTGGGGTTTAGGGTTTAAATGGGTAAGACATGGGGTCCATTTTGAGGGGTACTAAAAGCCCCCCCACCCCCCACCCCACCCCAATCAAATCAAACCCCCATCACGTCAATTCACTTTTTTTTTTCATATCTATATTAGCAGTAGTTAAATGCTAATAACTTCTTATAAATATGTTTATTTTTTTATAAATAATATTTTTCTAAAATGTACTCAATGAAGCCTTTAAAATGAGCCCAATAATGAATATAAAATGTACAACGAAAATATTAATTTTGTGATGTAATTTAAAAAATTTATCCACATATTCAGATTTTCTTTTATCCACCTATCATTAATTCTACCAACATATTCAGGATATTTCGGGGATACTTCGGCATCACTTTTAACGTCTTTTCAGAAAATAGAAAAGATGTTGGACAATCAATTTGGGAGTATTAAAAAGTCGTTTCAGAAATCTCTTAACATTCCACGACATAAACATCTACACGATGACATTTATAGTGAAATCAGAGGTCGCATTTCATTAAATGCAATGCAATTAATTGGTAAGTTGATAGAACGTGCTAAAAAACTTCCACCCTACCAAGGAGAGAATTGCAATTGTAAGATCAAATTGACACACGGATTGCAATGTGCTTACGATATTGTACTGAATCGTTTTATGGGCAAGCCAATTCCACAAAATGCTATCCACGTGCACTGGAGTAAGTTGTCCACTCAAGTTCCCAAGTGTACTGACGAGGGAGTACAACCCGACAAGGCAGCTCAGGGAGAAATATGAGGGATCCCCTCATTCAAAAATTTCTCGTATATCGTTATATTTCCCAATCGTGTAGATGTCAAAGCCGATGGTCATTGTGGATTCAGAGCGATATTGCGCTTACTCCATGGTTACGAAGACCAATGGGCTCACCACCTTCGTGCACGATCGAAACTTATGCAAGAGATGTTGCAAAACCGGGACATGTATGATAATCTTTATTTTCATAAAGATTGGGCATCAAGGATACTAAGAAGACCTGAATATTTCAAACCATCGACACGAGTTATTGCGCACGATCATCGCACCAACGGGGTCGTTTTAGCTTCAGCGTACCATGCTATAGTGCACACATTCGATTGGGAAGCTACGGCTTGTCATACTCAATTGTCTTTGAGGTCCGCCCGATTCAGATTACCCAAATGACAACATATAGTTATCGGTCGTATTAATAGAGATCACTTTGTACAAGTTTTCTTGTACCCTAATACCATGTACCACCCATCATGAAATGGAAATTATCAGGCGAATCAGACGGATGGGCTCATGATTATCAAGCATGTATTCAACTGTGGTACGATGTAATGCAGATGGATCCACCGGGACAATATTTCGGAGGAAATATATATTAATTATGTGTTTGTTTGTGTTTATTTCTATGTAATAAATTATAATTAAATGAGGTTTGATTTTTTTAGTGTTCATTGAAGCATATAGTTGGATTCGATAAAATTATTATATTCGGTCTGTTGAAATTTAAACGGATTCAACTAAATAATATAAATAAATAAAATATTATATTAGGTCCGTTAAAATAATTTTTTAATACATTATTACATATTCAATATTAGGCTTGTTTGATAGGTATTGTTTAATAGATTTCAAAAGTATAAATTTTATTATAAAATAAATTATTAAATAAAAGTTATCATCATAATAAAAATTTACATACAAAATTAAATAAAAAAATAGATTGGGGAGGGGTGATTTGATTTTGGGGGGGCGATTAACAACTCTCTTTATTTTAAGGGAGAAACGGGGGAGAGTGGTGAAGCTGGGTGTATGCATTTTTCTTATTTTTTTGGGTCTTTTTTCAATTCTTTTTTACTAAACCGCCCGAGATAAGACTTAAGAGTGCTTTTTAATTAAATAATATCTTTTTTTCCTTTGAGGGAAATTACATAATATCTTCTTCTTTTTTGAAAAAAAATTACATAATATCTTAAGATATTACTTAAGATATGATTAATTAAATAATATCTTAAGTAATCATATAATCTTAAGTAAATATCTACACTAATATCACAATTATATGTGAAATATGTCGAGATTGTGAACCCCCACTTGCCCGTCATGGACAGAACGTCAAGACTGAAGACTTTGAGTGTAGCTGCATTTTTTCAAAAAAATTGGGCGATGCTTTTACCCAGAGGAATTAATGCAAAGGCGCCTTATAACTCATTTTTATAATAAATATATCTTTTGTCAAAGGTCTTACGAGAGAAAATCAACTGGTGTAATGCTCCTGATCTGGATACAAAGTTCTTAATCGGAAAAAGACGTCTGATACATATATAATTAAAACAATCGATTATATACGTAAGTTTGACATCATCTCATCAGAGAACAAGGCGGAAAACAAAAAAAATAGACTCGGAAAGCTAAAAGATTCTACAAAACGATCGAAAAATAACACAAGCCGCAACTAAAACAAAGTCCCAAAAACTATTACACAATTGATTGAAAATCCATTCAACTATTATCATTCTTGCTTTACAACTAGAAGTGACAACTATCTCAATCTATTACACAAGAAAATTGAAGATTCAATACCATTATTACAAGAGAATAAAAGAAAGATAAATTTCAATAGCTGCAACTTCGGGAATCACACTTTAGCAATCTCGAACTCAACCTACACCAAAACCACCGTCTCAGGGTGGAGAACAATAATAACGGGGTAAGTACAAAAGTATTTAGTATAGGGTAGATGAAGTGATCCGAGAAGGCTCAGCTCGGATTTTTTCCCTAGGATCGATTGTAGGAACAATGGAAACGAGCTCCGCGACCCCTAGATATCCGTGTATCTAAGAACCTTGGATTAAGAACCTTGGATTAAGGACCTTGACCCCTAGATATCCTTGTATCTAAGAACCTCGGTTTGCGAATGCCACAATGTATGCTCACGACCTTGATAAGTTCTGGTTTGAGTACTCTACTTAGAACACTCACAAGTTCAAAGAACTCAAATAATGATATTTCACTCTAAAGTTAACTGTCCATTGTTGTCTATAAAATTACAAGTAGAATGCCTTTATATAGACTATAAAATAAAAGACTAATAATCTCCTAAACTATGTGGTACAAAATTAACTTGTAATTTTCGTCACTTTATTTTCTATTGGGGCTAACTTAACTCTAATAAGCTCAAATGGCTTTTATTTGCTAAAAACAAAGACTTAACTCAATATACTATCTTATAGGCCTATTTTCTGATGGGTCTTACTACCATTTAGGCCCAAAAGACATTTATTAAATAAATCCAATGCAAAGTAAAATAAAACAGGTCTATTAAGTAATTAACGGTCTTCATGGTCTACATGGCCGCATTCATTCATGCCCAAATCCTCGGGACGGATCACATCAGTAGAAGCATCGAATCTACACATGCGATAACACAATATTCAACAATAATAATATCACATGTGTTCAAGTAGTTCAAACCCCCTACTAGTCTCACTAGTAAACACAACCAAGAAAGACATTCGTTACATATTGATCCAAGGACACTTTGCATGGTGTGTATGCACCATGACATATCCTCAACACCTCAGGGGCACAGCCGAAGACCATGTCGTTCATTCCCAGATCTTGGATTTTACTCCATACATAAGGGCAATGATTGACCACGTGGAATATTACCCGCTCCCTCGGTATTTCCTTATGAAGGGGTAATAGCTAACGTGTGGAATATTACGCGAGTCCGATTGGTATCTGACCATTTGGTGGTGTAATAGTTCCATGAAGCGATGCTAAAACATGCCTAACCAAATGCCAACATGTTTTGGCTTTTACACAAGTCAGGTATGTATTTAGGTGTTTATTCTAACCGCTTAGATTCATTACACATAAAAGGCTCCTTAATGACTTCTAGACCAACTTTACACTACACCACGTATCACATTGAACAAAAACATCGATATCCAAACCAACATCCACCAGGCTAAGGAATAAGGCTTCCGATGATCCCGAGTTTCTCCTCGCAGAGGGTCTTCACAAGGTGCTGAGCTGAATCCACCAGAAACCAAACCCTTAAATTTTCCGCATAACAAATAAGACCCATAATCACGCAAGGCCAAATGAAATATGTTCCAATGCTCCCGTGAGACACGGTGCGGAGCCAAATCCAATAGAACACATACATCTCACTTTAAAACATTCCACATAAGGCTCTACACTAAGGCATGCTCAAACGAGAGAACAAAACAAGATTCTACACTACAGAGTACTTTGACACGCGCTAAAAGGGTTTTGGCACCGGCCAAAGACTCCTGAAAGCATTCTGCTCAGTTCCGGTACAATTGGCATGCCTAAAAGCTTAAACAACATTCTGCAAGTCTCTTTTGTTGTCTGACGAGCGTAAAAAACTTTTGGCATGCGCCAAACGACGCAAATATTCCGAATACGGTGTACAAACTACTGCATTTCGATTTCAAACCATTTCTAACACTTACAACAATAAAATCTAGCATTTCTACAGTTCATGGGCAAGCTATAAAGCAACTAAACAACTAAAGATTCGGTTTAACACCATTTTACCTCAATTTCTTGAAGAAAGGGATGAGTCTTAAAACAAATCTTCAAAAAGCTCTAAGAACACCACTTGAATCTTGAAGATATGCTAGATCCAAAAGCAAATCTCCAAAATCTTCAAAATCTAAGCAACTTACTTTGAATCTACAACCAAAATGAAGTTATACGATTACTACAGCCTTTTAAAGCATTATTTGGCCAAAAAAACTTCTAGATCTATAAAATGAGTTCCGAACCTGATCGAAGTAAAACTTGTATCAAAACGAAGCTCCCTTCATGGTGATTATTTTGGTGTGATTAGTTTGTGATTTCGATTGGTCGGATTGATAGCTAATAGAAAAGTGGAAGATTCTCTTCTCTTCTTCTCATGTCTTTCTTTTCTTTCATATTTTCTTCATGCACATTGTCGCATCTCTCTTGGGTGGGGAAATGAAAAGGGTTTTGAGATTAAAGGGATATAAACAGGGTTGGTACATTTACCTTTTTCCCCTTACAAAATATCCCACTACCAAAATTCTACAAATTACCATTACAATGTATTTTATCTCTATTTATATAATTAAAACTTAACCTATTAAAATTACCGGGAAATACAAAATCTCAAAAAGACATTTATACCTTTTAGGAAAAATACGGAGTTTCACGACTAGAATACCGGTTACCGAGAAAAGATGATTGTTGGATAATAACATACAAATATACGTTTGAAGTAATTACTAAGTTGTTTCTCACCATTTGTGCATGTCATAAATGTTACATATTTTTTCATAAAATAAATATTTTATAATCGTTTGCATACTGAGTTGCCGCATTTAATTAATATTATCACAAATAAAACGGGTTCGACCTACATTTTTCCGAATCCATGCATCAGTTCCTGAACGGATTCATGAAGATTCATGAACCTACGAATGGATGCAACTCAGAAAATTCAAGAGTTGCATGTTTTAGGCCGAATCGATATGATTCTACCATTTCATTCAAGGAGTATCTCCATTCGTTTATGGGGTACCTTCAGCCTATAAAAGGCACAAGTATGCAGACGAAAATATTCATACGTCTTACAAACATCATCAGAAATGTGACGCCCCGTCCCGGATACCGAGTCCTTATCCGGAAAGAACACCCGGCATGCGTATATTGACTTTTAAATCGTCAAAAGTAATATATACATAAGCCTCGTAACAATAAATCAGAGTAAAAGCGGATTAATTAAAACTAAAATATAACTCGGAAAAGAATGTCAAACGACAAACAACGGATTACCAAGTCCCAAAATCTACGTCTAGGAAAAAATGACCGACAAAACAACGAAATAAATGTTGTTTACTTTTTTACATCCCAATTTGAAATCGAAAAGGGTACTAAAATCTATCTCTCAAAATCGAATAATAAATTGCATAAAAAAATAAATGTCCAACTCATCGTCACATTAGAGCTCAAACGTCAGCTCCGTCAACTCCATTATCATAACCAAAATCATCATCATCCAGACAACCACCTTCTCGGGGTGGGGACAATAAAGAGAGAAGGGGGTTAGTAGTTACGTACTTAGTAAAGGGTAGAAGAAACGGTTACAATAAATAACAATATATCATATCTAGCAAATTAATTCTACAATCTCTAGCACATAGGTTATAATTAGATCACACTCACTCTCTACTATCTCACATAGTACATCCTTGCACAAGTAAGTTTTTTACATCAATATCAAAGGACACTACGCACGGTGAACGACTGCACTGCAACACGGGAAGCACCTCTACGGCATGGGCTTAGGTCCCCGTGTGGGAGTTACACGCGTCCCTTGGCTCGACCAAGTGGAGGGGTGTAATAGTCCCATGCTAAGAAGAATAGACGTGCCTCACCAATGATAATGATGTTTTAGCTTTTAGACTCACACGAATGTAGTTTACGAATTTAAGTCTAACCACCTAGTTCATTCACATTAAAAGGCTTCCTATGGACATCTAGTCCTAGACCTTCTATTTACACTACCTAGCACGTTGTAAAGGGATCATTGACTACTAAGTCAATGTACCATAAGGCCTAAACGTCTTCCGGTGCTCCCATATTCTCCCCGCAGAGGATCTCAGTTGTGGTGCTGAGTCAAGGCTACCAGAAGTCGAAGTTAGACATTGCCAATTAACAATTATCATCCCAAAAGGATAAGCAATCACATAGCATCGGGATTACATTTAAAATAGAACACAAAAAGACAAACAAAGGGGTTGGGCGCACGCCTGCTTAACCAGGCGCAAGCCCGGGTCGATTCCCAGGCATGTTTTTGGCCTTTTATGTACCTGTTCGATCTCAATTCAATTCAATTCCAAACACAGGTTGGTACCTTTTTGGTACCAAAATTATCACAAATCCTGCTAAACAATTATATACAAAACTGCAAACACGAATTACACACAACACAACCCGATTAAGAACACCCCCTTACCTCGGTTTTGGCTTCATTTGAAGAAGATCCCAAATTCCCAGTAAATTATTCACGCTTCGTTGTACCGAATGATGTCCAAATCTACTTCCTTTGTTTCTTTATTTCTTCTCTTTTTTTCGTTCTTTATTCTCCGGCTTCCAGTCGGACTACCGTTGGTTCGAACAAATATAATCCTATGATTCAATCATGGTATTAACACTATCTATTTCGACAACAACAAAGATTCCGACAAAGAATGAAAATCAAATAGATCGAGCGGGAGAAATAAGGGGATATTTGAGGATAAGGATGCAATTCAAACCAAAATGAATTGGAATATGCGAAGTAATTGGCTTTATCTACGATTCTTAATTCAAAAGATAAATCGAGTCTATCTCTACAAAGTGAGAGGATTACCTTGACAAACAACAAATAAGATTTCAAACGTCAACAACCTTGCAAGATAGATTTATCTATTAGATTGAATAAATAAGTTAGATTGTTTAAATTGTTTTCAAATAAGTTAGGGTTTATCTGAATCTCTGAGGAGAGTACTATAAATTCAAGGCTCATGTAATTGATGAATTACGGTTGAATAATACCAAAAACTTATCTTTTGTCTCTGCACAATTGCTCCTCTCCATTGTTCTTCCGCTTTAGCTTCTCGTTTCTTTCATGGTATCAGAGCTAAAATCTGCATAACCACATCAACTATTCAATCACAAACAAACAGCAAAGAAAACCACATATATTCAGTTCGTCACAAACAGCAAACCAAACCACATACACAAACAGCAAATAAAGCTACAGACACAGATCCAAACAAAACAAACAGTTTCATTGATTCACAAACACACTCAGAAAACCAGCAAAAACAGATGGAAACACTATCACTCAATGTCAGCAGCTTCATCACACTCAAGCTCACACAGAGCAACTATCCACTCCGGAGGGAACAAGCTCTTGCCCTTGCAGAAAGCCAGGATCTTATTGCACACCTTACAAACGATCCAGCAGCACCAGATCAGACTGTCAAAAGTACCAATGCAGAAGGCAAAGAAATAATAGCCCCAAATCCTGAATACACAAAGTGGAAAAAATCTGGCAGGCTCCTTAGAGGATGGCTAATTGGATCACTTTCTGAGGAATCTCTAGGACTGGTAATAGGCCTAGACACTGCATCTGCAGTATGGCAAGCACTGAAGGATGCCTATGCACAAGACTCTCAGGAGAGAGAGTTTACCCTTAAACAATAGCTGGTCTATCTAAAGAATGATGAAGGGAAAACAATCTCAGATCATATCAGAGAATTCAAGGGCCTATGTGACAGCCTTGCAGCTATTGGAAAACCTGTTCAAGACTTTGAAAAAGTCTACTTTCTTCTTACAAGCCTGGGCCCCACTTATGAAACTTTCACCACTACTATGCTCAAACCACCAAGGCCTACATACACCGAACTGGTGTCTCACCTACAAAACTTGGATCAAATAAGGAATTGGTTTTCCACCAGTGTGAACATATCTTATCACCAAGCCACACCACAGATGGCATTTTATGGACAGAATCAGACCAGGACTACACCACCAGGTTTCAAAGGACCAGCAACTCAAGAGAGCAGGTTTGTGTCATCAGGGAGAGGCTTCCAGGCTCAGCAACCAAGAAGCAATACCACATCTGGGATGACTCAGAGAAAGCCACCACCACCAGGACAGTGAAGGATGACCAATGAGGAAAGGGAGCTGTACAAAAATGAGAATTGCCAATACTGTGGTGTCATAGGACACATAGCCAAGATCTGTTGGTGGGTACTACAGAAAGATCAGCAGGCCAGTGAACTTCCACAAGTATTAGCAACACTTACCCTAGACAACTCCATTGCAGACACAGAATAGACTGTGGATACAGGGGCCTCACACCACATGACAGGTAAGTCAGGTATGTTACATAACATTCACAAACCTGTAGGATCAGATGTTGTTATTATTGGAAATGGCTCCACACTACCAATCACTGGTACAGATCAATCAAGTATTAAACATGCATACACTGTCATTCCTTTAAAGGATGTCTTACTGGTTCCACAATTAACAAAAAATTTACTTTCAGTCAGTCAAATCAATACAGATACACCTGTTACTTGTGAATTTACTATTTTGTTAAGGAACAAACAATGTATGAGATCGACTACTGAGGAAAAGAAGGGGTGACTTGTATGTCTTGCAGAACACCCTTGAATTGCATTTCTCCAACAGATTTAGGACATGCAGTAGTGAACTGTGGCATCAGAGGTTGGGACACTCCCAGATGGCCACTATCCAACATTTGAAGTCTAAGGGTCTTATTGATGTGGTAGGACAAATAAAGCCAGATCACATTTGTGAGAGCTAACAATTAGGAAAAATTAGCAAGTTTCATTTTTTTGATTCAGAACATGTTACTTCATTTCCATTTGAAATAATACACTGTGACCTATGGGGTCCAGCACCTCTCAAATCTATTGGATGTTTCTCTTACTATGCATGCTTTGTGGATGATTATACTAGATGTAGTTGGTTTGTTCCTTTGTCACTTAAATCTGATTTCTATGATGCTTACTTGAACTTTGAGACCTATGTGAAAAGACAATTTGAAAGGGACATTAAGATCTTCCACTCAGATTGTGGAACAGAGTTTGTAAACAATAGACTCACCACTCACTTTCAGAAATCTGGCATTATACACTGTGGAAATATTACAAAGATTACTTCAAAGAGATTGATGAGTCATTGAAGTTCAACAGAGGTGCCCAAAGACCTCGTAAATTGCACAGGATATTTTGTACACTTTATTTAATTATAAAAGACATATTAATTGTGATACATATAAACAATTAATATGTCAAACTCTAGTTTACTTTATGTCATAGACACAATTAATATGTCATAGACATAGCTTTTACTTTTACTTTTACTTTTGCATACTTGCGCCCACATCTACATACTCAAGTGGCCGCCAAGCTAGTGCTAGTCTCTCTCAATTGTATCTATTTATACACCTCTCATATCAATGAATAAACTAAGTTGAAGTTTACTCTTGTGTTAACACATTCTCAAACTCTCTTCATGGTATCGAGCCTTCTTGAGTTCTAAAATCATTTGCAAAACTCGGTTCCTTTTCGAAAAATGTCAACATTATCTCGAAGTTTCATCTTCTTCAAGACTCACAATTTGCCTCAGATGGGATAATCGAACACTCTTCTTTACAAATCATAAACTTGATGGTAACAATTATTTGCTATGGTCAAGGTCTATGAAAATGTATATCTCCGGCCAGGGCAAGATGGGATATCATGCAGTTCCAAAAACCGCCTACTTGGCCCGACCCCAAGTTTGAAGCATGGGACACAGAAAATAACCAAGTCATGACCATCCTCACGAGGTTCATGACAAAAGAGATCGATGAGAACTTTATGATGTATGACCTTTGCTAAGGAAATGCAGGATAATGCCGAGACCTTTACTCAAAAAGGACAATACATTTGAAGTCTATGAACTCGAAGCTCAGATTCAAAATTGCAGACAAGGGGATATGTCTGTAACTCAATACTTTAATCAACTATCTAAGGCATGGCAACACCTAGATATGTTGGAAACTCACCCCTGGAATGATGTTACTTTATGTCATAGACACAATTAATATGTCATAGACATAGCTTTTACTTTTACTTTTACTTTTGCATGCTTGCCGCCCACATCTACATACTCAAGTGGCCGCCCAAGCTAGTGCTAGTCTCTCTCAATTGTATCTATTTATACACCTCTCATATCAATGAATAAACTAAGTTGAAGTTTACTCTTGTGTTAACACATTTATAGAAAAAGTAAAAGCTATGTCTATGACATATTAATTACTTTTACTCTAGTTCATTTTTCAGTGACCTTTCATAGAAAAAGTAAAAGCTATAAATGAGGCTAGATGCTTTCTAGTCTCTTACATAATAAATGTCTATGACATAAAGTGAACTAGAGTAAAAGCTATGTCTATGACTAGAGTTTGACATATTATGTCTGTAACTCAATACTTTAATCAACTATCTAAGGCATGGCAACACCTAGATATGTTGGAAACTCACCCCTGGAATGATGTTAAAGATGCTGCACTCTTTAAAGACATTATCGAGAAAAAGAGAGTATTCAAATTCCTTTCTTTGGATGAATCCTACTCTTGATGATGTCGAGGTAGAATTCTTGCTACTAAACCTCTTCCAAATCTCAAATCCATGTTTGCCGAGGTCAAACATGAGGAAAGCGAGGAGGAAAGTGATGTTCTTTGAACCCCCCCTGCCGACAACCCCCATCGAAAGTGCCACCTGTGTGATTGTCGGGAACCTGCTGAGGCTACGAGGCTTACAGGAAGCCTCTTGATAAAAGCGGAAGGCGTTTCGTGACCACTGCAAACGCACTAATCACACCAAGGACACTTCTTTGGAAGCTACATGGCAAGCCTAACTCCTCCAAGACCTCCGGAGACGCCAAGGAAAGTCGAGGCGGCACACATAAGTGAGGAAGAAGATGACAACGGGTTGAATGCTCACTTGCATTCAAAGCCTTCCTAACTCAACAAAGGAGGTAGTCACTCTCTTGACATAGCCTCTCATGCCAAGTCTGAGTAAATTCTACTCATCTATTAGTAATGAAACCTGGATTGTTGACTCTGGGCCTCATCCCATATGACTGTAATAAAAATCTCATTACTCAACTTAAGCCATGTCCCCAAATTCACAATATTAAGGCTGGCGATGGATCTATCTCTAGTGCAAAAGGTTTTAGTCGGTGCGACTTACTAATAAGATATGCTGCAGAATGTCCTATTTGTTCCAAAATTAGATTGCAATCTCATATCTCACAAAACTTACTAAAGATTTGAGGCTGGATTCGTTGTTTTTAATGAGAATCGAGTGCACATTCCAGGATCATTCCTCAAAGCGTTGATTGGGACCTGCTAAACCTTGCTCAGTCTGTTTGTGGTCAACCCGTGAAGACAGTAAGATCGAAGACGAAATCGCCCAAAGCTGACTGCACTCAAAACCTAGACAATATCATGTTATGGCATTATAGACTAGGACATCCCAGTTTTAGTTATTTAAAGTCTATAGATCTGAATTGTTTAAAGGTTGTAATTTGAATGATCTTCAATGTGATATTTGTCAGTTTGCTAAACTCACCAAATCTGTGTATGCAAAATTACCTTACTTACCATCCACACCATTCACCTTAATTCACAAAGTGACGTATGGGGACACTCAAGAGTAAAAAGCATAACAGGAAAGAGGTGGTTTGTTACCTTCATAGATGACCACACGAGAACCACTTGGTTATTTTTAATGAAGGATAAGTGAAGTTGGACCCATCTTTCAAGAATTTTACAACATGGTCTCCACTCGGTTTGACACTAAGATCAAAATCTTGAAGACTCGACAATGCTCTTGAATATTATGAGTCTCATCTCGAATTTCTTGATGGATAAAGGGATTGTCCATATCGTAGTTGTGTTGAAACCCCTCAAAGAAATGGGGTTCTTTGAGAGAAAGAAACAGCATCCGCTTGAAATGGCTAGGTCTATTATGTTTACCACAAATGTTCCAAAATATATGTGGGGTGAAGCCATATTGACTTCCACATACTTAATCATGAGACTTCCCAAACAGGTACTAGGCTTCAAAACTCCTATCAAAACCCTCTTCGACACACACTCCCGCCCCATCTTATTTCCCGATTACCTCCAAAAATCTTTGGTTGTCTGTGTGTTTGTCTATATCCATGCCCAACACGAAGCAAACTTGATCCCAAAGCTCACAAGTGCATTTTCCTAGGATATGCAAAGGACAGGAAAGGTTACAAGTGCTACTCTCTTACGAAAAGAGATTTTACAATTCTATGGATGTAAAATTTTTGAAAGGACTCCCTACTACAAAGAAGTCCACTGAGGCGATCACCGATGGAAACTCGATAGAAATTGACCTAAACCCCTTCCTTCGGCAAACTCTTAAACCTCAAAGAACTCATCGATCCTCACAGATCGAACCCAGTACCTCTTCGACTCACGGCGACCTCATCGATCCTCGAAGAACCAACCGACTCAGAGCTGGCGATCCCGAGCCCATCGACACTCGGCAATCTGCAGATCCTCAAAGATCATCGACATTGATGACAGACTATTGCTCTAAGGAAAGGAAAAGATCATGCACTCGATCATTCTATTCATACTTATTTATCTTATGATCGATTGTCTCCTGTCTTTGCCATGTTTACACAGGACTGGACTCTCACTCTATCCCTAGAAATATTAGGAGGCCCTTCAAAATGATAAGTGGAAAGGTCTTTGTTAAAACCGAGATGATCGCCTCCTGGATAATCATACTTGGGACCTCACAACTCTTCCCAAAGGCAAGAAGGCAGATTAGCTGCAGATGGTTATTCACTATCAAATACAATGTTGATGGTACAATTGACAAGTACAAAGCCAGATTGGTAGCAAGGGGATTCACTCAAACTTATGGTATTGACTATAAGGAAACTTTTGCACCAGTGGCAAAGCTCAACACTGTCAGGGTTCTGATCTCTCTAGCTGTCCAACTGGACTGGCCTCTACACCAATTGGATATCAAAAATGCTTTTCTCAATGGTGATCTCACTGAGGAGGTCTATATGAATGTACCTCCTGGTTTTGTCAATCCCCACACTCAGGGCAAGGTATGCAAACTCAGGAAATCTCTATATGGCCTGAAGCAATCCCCAAGAGCCTGGTTTGGGAAACTTACTACTGTGGTCAAAGCTGCTGGATATCATCAATGCAACTCAGATCACACTATGTTCATCAAGACAACCAACCAGAGAAGGTCTATTCTTATTGTATATGTGGATGATATCATCCTTCTTTGGAGATGACTCTCTTGAGATTCAAAATTTAAAGACTCTACCGGCAAAGGTATTCCAAGTTAAAGATCTGGGCTCCTAAAATACTTTCTTGGTATGGAAATATCTAGAAACGGTAAAGGCATTTCAATCTCTCAAAGGAAGTATGTACTAGATCTGCTTTGAAGGAAAGCGGCATCTTTGGGATGCAAACCTCGTTGTATCCCCAGTAGACCCCAAAGTAACACCTTATCGCATGGTGACATTCTTTGTCGAGTAAAAGAACAATATCAAAGGCTTGTAGGTAAACTCATCTACCTTTCTCACACAAGGCCTGATATTGCATATGGGGTTAGTCTGGTCGGTCGGTTCATGCACCGCCTCTTGAGCAACATTGGGATGTTGTGAATAGGATCTTGAGATATTTAAAGTCCACTCTCGCCAAGGCACGCACTTCACCAAGTCTACCGATAGATCAATCAAGGTCTACACCGATGCTTGATTGAAATTTGGATGTCACATTGATGAAGATCTACCACAGGCTATTGCTCATATGTATGGGGAACTGGTTACTTGGAGAAGCAAGAAACAACCTCATGTGTCAAGAAGCGATCTTTGAAAAGGTGAACTTAGGGCACTTGTACTTGGCATTTGTGAAGCTCTATGGCTAAAAAGTGTGTACTTGACCGAACTTCAAAGACTTCCTCGTAAAACCTATCACACTATGTTGTGATAATAATTCACCTTATGCATGGTCAAGATCCCATCCATCATGATAAAACCAAGCATGTGGATATTGTGAGACACTTTCGAAGGAAAAGATTGATGCGAGGATTATTCAACTCCAAAGATGTTCCTCACAGAGATCGAATCGATATTCTTACCAAGGCTATTCCCCTCTTATGTTCAAAGAGACTTAGTAGCAAACTTGGTTGCATCAACATATACTGACCAGATTTGAGGGGGTGTGGAAATATTACAAAGATTACTTCAAAGAGATTGATGAGTCTCTTTGAAGTTCACAGGTGCCCATGAAGAGAAATTAAATTGTGACAGATATTTTGTACACTTTATTTAATTATAAAAGACATATTAATTGTGATACATATAAACAATTAATATGTCAAACTCTAGTTTACTTTATGTCATAGACACAATTAATATGTCATAGACATAGCTTTTACTTTTACTTTTACTTTTGCATGCTTGCCGCCCACATCTACATACTCAAGTGGCCGCCCAAGCTAGTGCTAGTCTCTCTCAATTGTATCTATTTATACACCTCTCATATCAATGAATAAACTAAGTTGAAGTTTACTCTTGTGTTAACACATTCTCAAACTCTCTTCATACACCAACTTTCTTGTCCACACACACCCCAACAGACTGGTATGGTTGAGAGAAGACATAGGACAATTAGAGAGCTAGGTATGACCATGTTATTCCACAGTAGTCTACTATTATTCCTCTGGACTGAAGCATTTTCCACTGATGTCTACCTCATGAATAGAATTCCAACTTCATCTCTCAACTATGACTCACCCTATCACAAACACCACCATAGAGATCCCAACTACAGTGCTCTTAGAGTGTTTGGCACTAGATGCTTTCCTTACACATGGGACACTAAGACCAACAAATTTGATCCAAAAACCTTACCCTGTGTTTTTATAGGCTATAGCATGCAGCACAAGGGCTACAAGTGTTACCATCCTCCCACCAGAAAAACATTCATCTCTAGACATGTAGTTTTTGATGAGACTCTCCTCCCTTACAAGCACACACAGTCCATCCTTCAACCATCTCCACAATGCACCATAAGTACTTTTGAGGACTGGATCTCACCACACACTCCTCTAGAACACCATCATGTCCCTCCTCAAGACACTGTCACACAACCCCAGGATTTACCAGACATTCCTATCCCCACCCCTATTTTAAATATGCAGATGCTTCACAAGATACACCGCACTCTAACCCCACTAGTACCTTCGAACTCGACACCAACTCTCGAGCCACACTCACCTGCTCCAGAACATTCCCTTGACTCTGATCCTACAACACCACCACAATCTCCCCCATCCAGTGACCACTCTGATCCAGCTACCCCACCAGCACCCATTCCTCACCATCCCATGCTCACTAGGGCACAACAAGGCATCATAAAACCAAATCCTAAGTATGCTTTAACTGTCTCTTCATTCCCTACCATTCCTGTGGAGCCTAAGGCGTGATGAAGCCCTTAAACACCCTGGCTGGAAAGCAGCCATGTTAGAAGAACTTCAGGCTTTAGATCACAACCACACATGGGATCTTGTGCCTAGAACACCACACATGCACATTATTGGTTCAAAATGGGTTTTTAAAGCTAAGTTAAACCCTGATGGCTCCTTAGAAAGACTTAAAGCCAGGTTAGTTGCTAAAGGCTACAACCAAGTTGATGGTGTAGACTACACTGAAACTTTTTCCCCTTTCATTAAACCTGGTACTATTAGACTTGTCCTGGCCACTGCCCTTAGCCAACACAGGACAGTTAGACAACTGGATGTTAAGAATGCCTTCCTGCATGGTTTAGTCACTGAAGAAATTTATATGTCACAGCCACTTGGTATGACAGACTCTCACCTTCCCAACCATGTTTGCAAACTCACCAAGGCTTTATATGGTCTCAAACAGGCCCCTAGGGCCTGGTTTGATAGATTCAGTTCTTATCTCCTTGCTTATGGTTTTTACTGTAGTTTGGCTGATACCTCTCTTTTTGTATGTCATTCCACTCATGGCTCACTGTATTTATTACTTTATGTTGATGACATGCTCCTCACAGGCTCTAATGATCATCTTATATTCTCTTTTATTGAGCTTCTTAACAAGGAATTTGCTATGAAAGATTTGGGCCGGATTCACCATTTCCTTGGAGTTGAAATTTCTTATGCAGGTTCCACAATGCACTTATCTCAAACTCACTATGCTCTCACACTACTAGAAAGAGCACAAATGGTGGGTTGCAAACCTGTTGCCACTCCTTTGGAGCTCAAGCCCCACCCAGATCCAGCTTCCCCCTCCTGTCCAACCCTACCTACTACAGGCAGTTGATTGGAGCTCTCCAGTACCTCACATTTACAAGGCCAGACATTAGCTATAGTGTTAACTATGCATCTCAGTTCCTACAGGCACCTACACAAGCTCATCTCAAGTTTGCCTACAGGCTTCTCCGATATGTTAAAGGCACCTTGGCCCTAGGACTACAATATACAGCAGATTCACCACTCACACTATCTGCCTACTCTGATGCAGATTGGGCTGGATGCCCCATTACCCGAAGGTACAACAGTATACTGCACGTTCTTGGGCACCAATCTGATCTCATGGTGTGCCAAGAAGCAACAGACCATCTCCAGATCTAGCACTGAAGCAGAATATCGCGCCTTAGCACATACAACAGCAGAATTGACATGGCTACAGTACCTCAGCAAGGATCTCCTACTCCCACAACCTCCACCTACCCTTTACTGCGACAATCTAAGTTCTCTCCACCTCACAATCAATCCTGTGTTTCATGCTCGTTCTAAACACATTGAGCTAGACTACCATTTTGTCCGAGAACGCGTGGCTGGGTAGGCTTATTACCAAGCATGTTCCACTCAATTTCAAGTGGTCGATATATTTACAAAACCCTCTACTCGCTACTCACTTCAACAATTCTTACACAAACTCGCCTTCACCCTGCACACACAGTTTGGGGGGGTATTAACACTATCTATTTCGACAACAACAAAGATTCCGACAAAGAATGAAAATCAAATAGATCGAGCAGGAGAAATAAGGGGATATTGGAGGGATAAGGATGCAATTCAAACCAAATCTGAGCTGGAATATGCGAAGTAATTGGCTTTATCTACGATTTTAATTCAAAAGATAAACTGAGTCTATCTCTACAAAGTGAGCGGATTACCTTGACAAACAACAAATAAGAGTTCAAACGTCAACAACCTGCAAGATAGATTTATCTATTAGATTGAATAAATAAGTTAGATTGTTTAAATTGTTTTCAAATAAGTTAGGGTTTATCTGAATCTCTGAGGAGAGTACTATAAATTCAAGGCTCATGTAATTGATGAATTACGGTTGAATAATATCAAAAATTTATCTTTTGTCTCTGCACAATTGCTCCTCTCCATTGTTATTCCGCTTTAGCTTCTCGTTTCTTTCACATGGCTTATTATATTAATAACAACCATATCTGCGTATTTTTCTTAATTCCATTTTCACATATCATGAATATATTTCATCCAATCATGAAGGTATTTGATCTTCTATTTTTCTATATTACCAAACTACCACCTGCTAGCTATAGAATACGTGTATATATATTTTTCCTCCTCAATTGCTCCAGGTTCAGTTCGGGTGGCTGATATCCCACGTTGATAAAATAAGTGAATGCTCACCCCCATATAAGTGTGAAACATAAAGATCTTGTCAATTCGGGTTAGCCCTTTTAGACCAAGCGAGGACAGCGGTAACAGTTGACCGGACATTTATGACTCATTTAACGCTATCAGGCCCGGGGTCTGGGGGCGTTACAGAATAGTATTCAGAGCTGACTATCAGATAGATCTAAGTGCCACAGGCCACCTTTAGACGAACTTAAGTGCCACAGGCCACCTCTAGAGTCTTCTGGTAGAGACGAACTGGACAAGTCCACAGGGACAAGTCTTGGCCATCTTGGCAAGGACGCCAGTCCCTTATAAGGGGGGAGAATGTGATACATTGGTAAAATAAGTGATTGCTCACCCCCATATAAGTGTGAGACATAAAGGTCTTGTTAACTCAGGTGAAAACTTGATGACCAAAATAGTAACGACCAACCTTAACCGACAGAGTACCGGGTCGGAAGCACTATAGTGGAGAGCAAGGTCGTATCCCACGAGGAATCAATCGAATACCAAAGTCATTCTCATACTTAGTTTAGGCTAATCAAGTTTGTTCAGGTTTTGATTATGCTAAAACGATATTTAAACGAGAGATAAAGAGAGAAAGAGACATAGCCAAATCACGATCAAATTGAATACTTTCGCCCCTCTAATCGATTATTTGGGAATGAAGACTACCAACCAACCATCCTAATGCTTATATCGACTCATTCATGGGTGCAAACTCCTAAGATAGTACTAGACGCCATGCAACAACCTAGTACCCTTTGTCCGGTTCAACAGTCCGCCTTTAAGGATTTAACTGACCGAAACAAGATTAAGAACTAGAGCCGCTCGATTTACACCGACAAACCTCGTTACCCAATTGATCTAAACAACTCAGTCAATTGTAAATAACGCTCTTAAAACCCCTTTTCCCACACCCCTTCGCAACATACATTTATAAAAGTGGTGTGTGAGTTAATGAACTAGGTGTACAAGCTAATTCAAGCATTAAGAACAAGTTTTAAGACATGAATTCATCGACATAACAACAATTAAACACTACCCATTTCCAATTTCATCAATTAGAGGGTGATTTCATCAATTTTCACATAATTTGGCTATGAAAAGTTTAGCTACTCATCATTAAACAAGAAATAACAATCAAAACAAGAATTGAAGCCATAAAACAAGAAGAAAGATGCTATTAATTACCAAAATCGCAGCAAATCCGGATTACATCAAGTTTTAACACCACCCATTGTCAATTGATGATGAAGAAGACCTAAAATGATAAAATCCAAGAGTGGAGAAGAAACTATAGCTAGAATCTAAGCTAAATTGAAGTAGTATCTAGTGTAGGAATTAATCTAAGGGTGAGGGAGAAGGATTTCGACCTAGAGATAAATTTGGGGATCAAGGAGTGAATTATGAAGTGTAGAAAGTAGAGGGGAAGTCCCCAAAAATCTGTGCAAAAAGATATATATATGCTCCAAAAATTATGCTTGAAACGGCCTAATGTGCGCACATTCCGCCTGGTGTGCGCACACAATACAACCTGTCCATCCAATTTGCACACACCTTTCTGAATGTGCGCACATTCCTTCTGTGTTATTATTCAGCATTGATAGGCCTTCAGTAATTGGGCAATATCTTTGCGTGTAGAGCTCCGATTTGAGTGATTCAAAGTGCGTTGGAAAGCTCATTCAATTATCTACAACTTTCATGAAGACCACAAGCCCATAAAATGCATGAATCTGGGAGAAAAATGCAGATAAAGTGAGCAGATGGTGAAAGCACCAACCACCTTTGATCCGTTCCATCCCCGGGCTTCGGTTATGCTATTCTAAGTCTCATGCCTCATCTTCTGGGCTCACGAGTCACCTATTTCCTGCATTTCTATAGCACAATATACCAAGCATAATCCCACAAGATAAATAGGGCTCGAAAAGGGTCAAAAACATCGTAAAATGCCGAGGTTTTCCATCAATGTGACGGTTCACCTCAAAGTGATTGCTCAATGTGTTTTGCCCTATAAATGGTCTAAAACTACCCAATACAAGCCAAAAGTATCATAAATGGGGGTTAAAACATGCACCGGAGCATAGTAAAGTTGACTCTCATCAACCACCCCCCACTTAGCGTTTGCTCGCCCTCGAGCAAAATGAGCGTTTTAAAAGAAACCAAAGAGTCAACGTTACACGCGTAGGTCAACCCAATCACATATCAAAGATAACCGACAAATAAATGAGTAAATGCATGCAACTTAACCATACCTTACCAAGCAAATGAGATGTGTGTGTGTGTGTGAATAGCTTCTCCTACATTTACCACGGTTTACCGGTTTGGATTATGGACGCTTGGTGATTACGACTACACCATAGGCTCATACTTCATAAGCATCTCCACTAATCAGGGCCAACCGAGGCTAATCAAGGTCAAGTAGGACTTGCACGGTTGTAACATTAGGCTCGGGACGGGGCTAACCGAAGGGAATTTCTGGGGAATAAACAACAAAGAGAAAACACGAGCAAGCTTAATCACGGGGTGTACAAATACAAAACGTAGCTAGCTCTCCCCTTCTCTAGCTCAAAATGAAACTCGAAACATGATCCAAGAAGTAAAATGCCATATCGCACTATGTCTCAAGTGTAACGAGGCTCAAATGTAGATGAAATCATGTTTCCAAACCGGAGACTCGTCCCAAACACCAACATCACTAATCAAATCAAAACACAAGTCTTAAAACGCTTGGCTTTCTTTGACTCAACCTTTATTACACTTTTATTGACTTTAATGCAAGCTTTCTTTGATTGATTTCATTTTCTTTTGAGTTTTCTTCTTCTCTTTTTTTTTTAAAGACAAGAAACCTTTTGAATTTAGAAAGCTGCACTATACAATTTAAATAGGTTTGAGTCAAAGGCCATCACATACATACAATATAAAAAAATGAGCTCATACCCTCCAAATCGTGAAATAGCTCGTAAAAGCCAACTCCTCTATACATATGTACTCCTCCACCACCCCACACTTGCTTTAGCAAGTGTGCTCGAAATGAAAAGATTAAGCTTGACTCGTAGGGTGTCCAAGGGAACGTAGACCACAAATAAGGCTTGAGGGTCGGGAAATTACGAGCTACAAACGAATGGCTAAGTGTCGGATGGGGGTCTAACCATCCTACCAAGGCTTAGAGGGGTTACTGTGGAATATGTCACGGGATGGCTATTTGGCTCTAGTTAGGTCAAAGAAATGCCATAACTATCGTCCCAAACTCTACCAAGGTCGGCCTTTCTATTTCGTCTCGAAGTTAATGGTATGAGTTCTAGGTAGCCGAATTGTGCCTAAGTCTACCATAATCGGTCACTAATTACCGCGGTTCATGAAATCGAAGCTATACGTGCGTGAAAAACTCATTTTCAAGATAAGATAGTAAGCCAAGTAACGTGCATTCAAACATTCACTAAACCATTTATCCTATCAATGTGAATGCTCAACATACGAATGCAACATCAATACCATGGAAAATTTTAAAAATTGCTCAAATTTTGCTAAAAAAGTGACCAAACGAGAAGCATACAACACAATGGCCAGAAAAACAATGAAGCACATATCAAATCTAAGCCTACCACCCTCCACTTTAAATGCAACACTGTCCTCAGTGTGTGAATGATAAAGGAGAAAGAAGGCTTAGCTTAACCCGGCAGAAAGGCGCAAACCATGTACGTGACATATCCATGAAAGTTCCACTCGAATACCTGAAGCCATGAGACAAAAACACCAAGAAAATGCATGCACGGGGAACAGCCACCGTGCCAAAAGCAAGCAACAAATATCGAGATATAATAAAAGAGCGTAAAGTCACATACACGATCATATGAAACCAAAAAGGGGAACCGACTCGGGCGCATGGGATGAAAAGACAATGAAACAAGTAAAACAACATCCATGCAAAAAGATACAAGCCAACAACGGATTGAAGAAGAACCACTCAAAAACGGTACCAAGATCCCCCAAAGCATCACCCTGGACCACTCCTAGCACCAAAACTAAAGCAAAAATAGAGAAACGGTGGGTTGCCTCCCCCGAGCGCCTTTGTTTTACGTCATTGGCTTGACTTATTAAGAAACTAAAATAAAAGCAACGAAGCACGAGTGGAATGAAAGAAAAAAAATTGCACATCTTTTGCTCGAAAGCCTCAAGAACATGGCAATTAAAAAAAAACTTCCATTCACTTTTATTTAGAACAACAATAAAAGCATCTACTTAAAACATTCTAAGTTTAAAGTCCTTAGTTCGACTCTTTACCCATAACAATGCTAAGGATAGTTATACCAAAGGAGAGCAAACCGTTGCGTCTCCCTACAAAAATCAAAAGAATTGAGCACACCCTTAAAATAGAGCAAGAAAAACAAAAGGCTCAATCCCCACCACCATGATTGGTTCAAGAAATTTACCATGCAACACAATGAATTCAACTTCCCTGAATGAGAGCATATGCCAAGTAACAAAGATTCAAAAACCAAGTAATAACACTTTGGCTCAACCACAACATCAACATATTCAATGTGATCCACCACCACAATTTTTTCAATAAGGTTCAAAGAAGAAGGAATAAATGATTCACTAGTAGAATGTTTCATACCTTCTTCATGACACTCATGATGGGTGATTACCTCAATAGTCGACGGTGGAAAAAATGAAATTTCATCATTTTTAGCACTCATCTCAACCTTTCTCTTCTCAATCAACTGCTCTACCCGGTTCTCCAAACTCTTTATTTCCGATTGAAGAGTAGTAAATGTGTTGTTGGAACTAATCCGAAGATCCCTCAACTCACGGCCTTGCTCTTGCAAAGTCTTGTTGATTTGCTCCAATAACACTTCAGTCGTACTCTTTTGTGGAGTAGGAGGTATTTGTGAAGGTTGAGCATATTGCAAATAGGCATTGGTGTATTGAAAGTGAGAACTTGGAGGACTCTCCCACTCATTGTTGTATGGTGATGTGTATGGGTTGAACTGATAATATGGTTGGAATCCAAAACCCATGCCACCGAAATTAAAGCCTCCAAATGAGTAGGGAGAAGATCCCTCATGGCAATACGGATCCATACACTGCAATTCAAGGGAATAACAAGAACACAATCACGGTATCTAGTCACCACCACCACCGTAGTAGATGGTGTGACTTTTCAACAAAAATCCAACATCAAGAAAAAAAAAACCAAGAAAAGAAAAGAAATTTAAAAAAAAATAAAATAATAAAATAAAAAAACAACCTAAGCCTAAGTCTTCAAACGACTTATGAGATATCGATTAACTCCCCGGCAACGGCGCCAGAAAACTTGATGACCAAAATAGTAACGACCAACCTTAACCGGCAGAGTACCGGGTCGGAAGCACTATAGTGGAGAGTAAGGTCGTATCCCACGAGGAATCAATCGAATACCAAAGTCATTCTCATACTTAGTTTAGGCTAATCAAGTTTGTTCAGGTTTTGATTATGCTAAAACGATATTTAAACGAGAGATAAAGAGAGAAAGAGACATAGCCAAATCACGATCAAATTGAATACTTTCGCCCCTCTAATCGATTATTTGGGAATGAAGACTACCAACCAACCATCCTAATGCTTATATCGACTCATTCATGGGTGCAAACTCCTAAGATAGTACTAGACGCCATGCAACAACCTAGTACCCTTTGCCCGGTTCAACAGTCCGCCTTTAAGGATTTAACTGACCGAAACAAGATTAAGAACTAGAGCCGCTCGATTTACACCGACAAACCTCGTTACCCAATTGATCTGAACAACTCAGTCAATTGTAAATAACGATCTTAAAACCCCTTTTCCCACACCCCTTCGCAACATACATTTATAAAAGTGGTGTGTGAGTTCATGAACTAAGTATACAAGCTAATTCAAGCATTAAGAACAAGTTTTAAGACATGAATTCATCGACATAACAACAATTAAACACTACTCATTTCCAATTTCATCAATTAGAGGGTGATTTCATCAATTTTCACATAATTTGGCTATGAAAAGTTTAGCTACTCATCATTAAACAAGAAATAACAATCAAAACAAGAATTGAAGCCATAAAACAAGAAGAAAGATGCTATTAATTACCAAAATCGCAGCAAATCCGGATTACATCAAGTTTTAACACCACCCATTGTCAATTGATGATGAAGAAGACCTAAAATGATAAAATCCAAGAGTAGAGAAGAAACTATAGATAGAATCTAAGCTAAATTGAAGTAGTATCTAGTGTAGGAATTAATCTAAGGGTGAGGGAGAAGGATTTCGACTTAGAGATGAATTTGGGGATCAAGGAGTGAATTATGAAGTGTAGAAAGTAGAGGGGAAGTCCCCAAAAATCTGTGCAAAAAGATATATATATGCTCCAAAAATTATGCTTGAAATGGCCTAATGTGCGCACATTCCGCCTGGTGTGTGCACACAATACAACCTGTCCATCCAATTTGCACACACCTTTCTGAATGTGCGCACATTCCTTCTGTGTTATTATTCAGCATTGATAGGCCTTCAGTAATTGGGCAATATCTCTGCGTGTAGAGCTCCGATTTGAGTGATTCAAAGTGCGTTGGAAATCTCATTCAATTATCTACAACTTTCATGAAGACCACAAGCCCATAAAATGCATGTATCTGGGAGAAAAATGCAGATAAAGTGAGCAGATGGTGAAAGCACCAACCACCTTAGATCCGTTCCATCCCGGGCTTGGTTATGCTATTCTAAGTCTCATGCCTCATCTTCTGGGCTCACGAGTCACCTATTTTCTGCATTTCTATAGCACAATATACCAAGCATAATCCCACAAGATAAATAGGGCTCGAAAAGGGTCAAAAACATCGTAAAATGCCGAGGTTTTCCATCAATGTGACGGTTCACCTCAAAGTGATTGCTCAATGTGTTTTGCCCTATAAATGGTCTAAAACTACCCAATACAAGCCAAAAGTATCATAAATGGGGGTTAAAACATGCACCGGAGCATAGTAAAGTTGACTCTCATCATTAGCCCTTTTAGACCAAGCTAGGACGGCGGTCTAAGCAGTTGACCGGACATTTATGACTCATTTAGCGCTACTAGGCCCAGGGTCTGGGGGAGTTACAAGAAACATTTTTTTTGAGTGTCCTTGGGTTCGATTCAAACAAATCACTGTTTGAATCAAACACCTCCATTGTATCATGGGAGAGATTTTCGATTGATCCCTAAGTGACATTTGAGTGGGACGAAACATCTTTTAAAAGACAATGATCTTAACGTGCCTTGGACTTTCTACTTCTTTGTCAAATTCTAAGTACTAAATTTTCCAACAATAAAATCATTCCTTCATATATTCCTACCGTGATTTAGGACTTAGACAAGATTCAAACTTGAAAGATCATCTTTTTAAACTATCTTGAAGCACTTAAAGTTGAAAATCTCATCATCTGATATTCATCATCAAAGCCAACAACATCCTGCCTATTGGGGCCCTACCAAATATATTCAACATTATCTCGTCAAATCTATGTACCAACATATCCAGACCAACATGAACAACTCCTAAAAGATATATACTTCAGGAGATTACAATCTAAGAAATTCAAATCCTATGCAAAATGTTATACGCAAGTTACCATAATTTAGGCTTTGATACCAACTATAACACCCCGCTCTCAGATACATAATCATTATTCAAAAATTGAATGTTTGGCACGTGACTTTGATGAAACCCTAAACACTATCTAAGCCTGGCATAATACCAGAGTAATAATGAGGCGCGGAACAAAAAAAAACATGCAGAGACTGCTCCCCTCATAGTCTTCCCCAAGATTAAACTCATCAAAATGTAAGTGTGGTCAAGCAAACATAATAAATAAATGATACAACATTTAAAATCCACAACAACCCTACATATCTGAAAAGAGAACAACTAAAGTTAACTTGGCACATATGCCTTATTCAAAGAAAACAAACTAAAAACAACTGGCTAAACATATGGAGAACTCCGTGATCTTCATCCTAAGGTTGCTCACCAACCTCACAATCAACCCCTTTTGGTACTGCGTACATTTTCATTCCAAAAGAAAGGAATAAACACTAGCTAGATTCTCAGTAGAAGATCAAAAATATGATTCATGTTTGTAAAATGCCGGAGACATGACATAAATTTACTTCACCAGCTTTAAGGATAAAGTTTAGAAACTACTTTAAAATCATACTAATAACAATGCATAGAAACATGTCTTGTTGGGTACTTTAGTTCATCTTGCACGCATTTGTTCAATTTCTTTATTAACATACATAGCATGTTCATGTTCTTGTATTATCTACACATACATGTCACATATTATTTATATCTATACAAACAATACCAAATACCAAAAGTACAACATGTGCTACCACCTAACATGAGGACACGTGTAACACGACTAATATGACTAGCCCTACCTCTATTGTGACACGCCAAATCACGGTAACTAGTCATACCTCCGACATGATTCATTGAAAACCATAGTACTTCATACAATACATTGCTATTAATAAATGTACATCACCAAGACTATTTGGGCAAACACATAAAGCACGTAGGAGCACATAAATCACATAAATTCTTGTTCTATTCCATGTTTTACCCTATGTGATCATACAAAAGTCTATAGTCGCCTTACAACCAAACATATCTCCACGACCTGGAGCATAATACGTAAAAAGGATTTGCAGTATATTTCCTGAAAAAAAATATAATAGTGAAAAATACAATGTTTAGGTACATAACTGACAAAAACTATTTGAGAAACATTGACTAGGCCATGACTATGATAGACAGAGTCGTAAAAGTGAATGAACGAGGTCTCAGGCTCATATTTTTGGCACTACAGTTACCCGACACCTGCATACACATAGCCTAAACTACCAGTTTGATGCATAACTTTAGAAAACAGTAGTAAAAGTGAACGCTTTAAAATAAAAACAAGTTTTTTTGATAGGAGACCTCCTTACCTTATATATGAACCAAATCTATGAACAACACCTCAACTATTCCGAGATCTATGCATGTCCTATGAAAGGAAGCACAAGAAAACATCAAATCTATGAACAAACTCGATGTCCTACGAAACTGTCAGCAAAGTGACTTAAACACTACATCTGGTAAAATTAATCTGAAAGTCAGCTGAGTTATGGCCATCTGAGAAGTGTATCCAAGTCTGTGAAAATCAGCTGGGAAGTCTGTTGAGTTTCTTCTGATGTTAGCGGTCTGCTGAAGGTCTGTTGAGGTTTTAGGTGCACCTGAGTTCTACATTTATGCAATGGTCAGCTGAGTGGTCCACATCTGAGGCATTTATGGCAATCCGACAATGATTCTTAGCGGTTAGGTTTTAAGGATCTGTGCCTATAAATACCAAATGTATTGATCATTGGAAAGTGTGTGTAATCCGTCTGAAATTCAGTGCATAGTAAAATATATCTTTTCTGTCCGTGGAGTAGTCGGCACTACACCGGAAACCACATTAAATCTTGTGTTCTTCTTGTTTCAGTTATTTCTGTTGATTATTACTGTTAGATTGCATCTGTTAATTATCTATCTTGCATCTGGATTCCCTATCCTGTTATAACAAACTGGTATCAGAGAGTTGGTTTCTGAGAGAATCATCTGAACGGACAACCTTTATCTTCACTAAGACCTTCACCGGTGCTAGGAATCTGTGATAAAAGTTCTGTTCTTTAGAAAGAAAGATGTCTGCAGTTAACGTAAAATTCGATAAATTTACAGGAAGAAACAGTTTTAGTCTGTGGCAAATCAAGATGCGGCCTTGTTAAAACAACAAGGATTATTGACTCCTTTATCTGGTAAAGGAGATGCCAGTTCAACAGATTCTGCCAGTCTAGAATAGAAAGCGCATTCAACCATCATGTTGTGCTTATCCGATGATGTTATCAGTGAAGTTGCTGAGAAAGACACAGCTGCCAAGTTTTAGGCAAAGATTGAAAGCCTGTATATGACTAAGTCATTAACCAACAAGTTGCTGCTGAAGCAGATACTGTTTAGTCTGAGGATGCATGAAGACGGTTTGATGAAGGAACATCTGGATCAGCTGAACACAATATTACTTGATCTCAGGAATATTGATGTTAAAATTGAAGATGAAGATGCAGCCGTAATTATGTTGGTGTCATTACCAAGTTCATATGAAAACTTTGTGCAGTCCTTCATAGTTGGGAAAGATACAGTGGCTTTAGAGGATGTGAGGGCAGCCTAGCATGCCAGGGAGCTGAGACACAAAAAGCGGAGGATAGGCAGTCAATTTCTTTGGACTAGTAGTCGGTAGTAGTGGGAAAGGGCATGGACAGAAGAAGAAATCCAAGAAGGTTAATTCCAAAGGTCCTAAGTCCACAGATGTCTATAATTACTGTAAAGAGCATGGGCATTGGATGTCCAATTGTCCAAAGAAGAGAAGGCAAAGACGAGAGCATTTCGCACAAAGCAATTTGTGGGTGCTGAGCACTGATGAGGGCCTGGTTCTAGTTCTTTGAGGATTCAATACATCATGCCGATGTTTGGTCTTAGATTCTGGAGCATCCTATCATATTTGTCCTACACAGGTAGTGGTTTTCTACTTATGAGCGGATAGATGGTGGTCATATTTCTATGGCAAACAAAGCAAGGTCTACAAGATAGTGGGATTTGGCTCGGTTTAGTTGAGGACAGAGGATGGTAGATTCTCGCATTAACTGAAAGATGTTAGACATGTTCCATAGATGACCAAGAATTTGGTATCGCTTTCCACTTGGATGACAAAGGGTTCAATTTCAAGGGAGAAGGTGGAGAGTGAATGTCTACAAAGATTCAGCTGTGGTCCTCAAAGGTATCAAGAAGGGAACCTTGTATATATTACAAGGCTCAGTTGTATCCGCTCTGCTTCTTGTGGCATCCTCAATAGATTCATCACCTTGAAAACTTCGTTGTGGCACGTGAGACTTGGTCACATGGGTGAAAGGGGAATGCAAGTCCTTTCTTCAGCAGGTTTTCTTGGGGGATATAAGGTCCAAAATCTGGATTTTGTGAGCACTGTGTGCTTGGGAAGCTACATAGAAGCAAGTTCTCAGCAGGCATATACAGTACAAAGGAATCACTTGATTATATCTATTCTGATTGTTGGGGTCCATCAAAGGTGGAATCATTGGGTGGTCACAGATATTTATGTCATTCATAGATGACTATTCAAGAATGACTTGGGTGGCGATGATGAAACACAAAAGTGAGGCATTCAACAGTTTCAAGCAGTGGAAGGCTCTAATGGAAAATCAGACAGGCAAGAAAATCAAAAGGCTTAGAACAGATAATGGTCTGGAATTCTGCTGGTCAAAGTTTGATACATTATGTAAGGATGAGGGTATTCCCAAACATCATACAGTCAGGAATACACCTCAGCAGAATGGTGTAGCTGAAAGGATGAATCAAACTCTTCTGGAGAGGGCAAGATGTATGCTCTCTAATGCTGGTTTATTACAGAGATTTTGGGTGAAAGGTCAGACCACACTGCACATTTAATCAAGGAGAGTCCTCACACAGGATCAATCTCAAGACACCATTTGAGATATGGTCAGGGAAGCCTGCTGACTACTCAGTTCTAAGGGGTTTTGGAAGCACAGTTTACTATCATGTGAATGAAGGGAAGCTGAAACCAAGGGCCAAGAAGGGAGTGTTTGTGGGGCATGGTGATGGAGTTAAGGGTTATAGAATTTGGTCATCAGCAGAGTCCAGGGTTATACTCAGTAGAGATGTGGTCTTTGATGAAAATTCTATGATTAACTCGTCAGTGGGGAGGTCTGATGAATCTGAAACTAGTGCTGAATCAGAGGGCTGAGAAACAGGTGGATCTTCAAGTGGAGTCAGCTAAAATGCAACAATCAGCTGATCCAAGTCAGCACTCATCTGATCTGGTTACTAAACCAGAGTCTGATCCAAGCCAGTCTGCTAAACAAGGATCAGCAGAGCATCAAACAGGGAACATTGATCAGCAGAGTATAGCTATCAGCAAGGCTAGAAGATCAATTGTTGGGGTACCTCCCAAGAGGTATGGTTTTGATGATATGGTTGGCTATGCACTTCAAGTTGCAGAAGAAGTTGATGGTTTTGAACCTTCTACATACAGGGAAGCAGTGACATGTTCTGAATCATTTCAATGGCTTGCTTCCATGGGAGATGAAATGGAGTCATTCTTGAAGAATCGGACTTGGGATCTAGTTAAACATCCAGCTAATAGGAGAGTTGTCACTTGCAAGTGAATCTTCAAAAAGAAAGAAGGAATGGCTGAGGCAGAAGGGGTCAAGTATAAGGCACGTTTGGTTGCAAGGGGGTTCAGTCAGAAATAAGGGGTAGACTTTGATGAGATATTCTCACCAGTGGTCAGACACACTTCAATCAGAGTGTTACTAGCAATGGTGGCACAGCAGGATCTTGAACTTGAGCAGTTAAATGTGAAGACAGCCTTTCTACATGGTGAGGTAGATAAGGAGATATACATGACTCAGCCAGAGGGATTTCAAGTTCGTGGGAAGGAAGATTTTGTATGCAAGTTAAAGAGGTGCTTGTATGGACTAAAGCAGGCTGCTAGACAGTGGTATAAAATGTTTGACAGTTATATGATCCAGCTGGTTTATAATAGATGTCCATATGACTGATGTTTGTATCACAGTCAGTTGAAAGATGGATCAAATATCTATCTTGTCCTGTATATGGATGATATGTTGATAGCTGCTAAAAAGAAGTCTGATGTTCAAAATCTGAAGAACCTTCTCAATGCTGAGTTTGAAATGAAAGATTTGGGTGCTGCCAAAAAGATTTTGGGGATGGAGATCTGGAGAGATAGGAGTCAAAAGAAGTTGTTTTTGTCTCAGTAGGGTTATATATGTTAGGAAATCTACGCAGGAACGCAGCGGAATTCAAAAAATTTATTTCCTTTTAACCAGGATCGAATTCGTTTAAGCAACAAGCATAAAAGAAATAGACAAGAGAATACTTTGGTTGATCCAATTAAATTGACGCTTTGTCTACGGTTGTAGTTTATGCACGGAGCCGCCCAAGTGTTCGGCCTCTACCGGTGATCCACACGAACAGCCCACCGGAATCCCATCATGGATTGCTACCAAAAAAACTCGGTTGCTAGACCGATATTTTCTCTCTCTCAAAATCTCTCTCTAAGAAGCTCTCTAATTTTCACAAGAAACTATTAGTCTCATGGAATTGTGATGTACAAAAGTGTTAGCCAAGCCTCCCTTGTATAGGGTAACCTGCGCCCCTTTGCTATCCCAATCTGATTGGGGTTAGCTTCCTAGTAGATTGAGTAGAAGAAAAAAATTCCTAATAAAATAAGGAAAATACCTTTGATTTATTTATCTCATTTAATTTAATATCTCATATTAAATATTTCAAGATATTGTCAATATCTAATATTGACTATCTTTATCTTATTACCATAAATCTATTTTTCATAAATCAATTAATATCCAATATTAATATATGGTAATCTTATTAAGTAAATTGCACAATCTAAGTGTATCTTATACACATTAAATTTGCGCCTCATGTAGCCTTTAATTGGCTTCCGGAATATTTTTAATTAATATAATACTATTATTAATTAATTTGAAAAATACATCTATATATATATATATATATATATATATATATATATATATATATATATATATATATATATGTTCAACATATACATATACGTTATATGAATAATTAATTAATCAACATAATTAATATCTTGTATTATATTTATACATAATAAATAAATATCACCATATTAATTTATCACTACAACACTTTATAGTCGAGATAAAACTTTCCTTATTTGGTTATCACTATAACCGCATTTTAATCCGGCTAGATGTTCATATGTGTGTGACCCGATAGGCTTCCGAATATGTTGGCCGTAGACATAAAGTGCAAAGTACGAAAATGCCATTCATACCTAACGATCACGGAATAGCGTCTAGCAACACACCGTGACCCCCAATCATCGGAATAGTCAAATTCAATGACTACTACCTTTCATGTGAAACGGTTACCGTGTAAATAGAATCATATCGCTGTAATAATATCCATACGGTCGTACGTCGAGTGTCAATCATCAACGACCGTATCTTATAATCTGGATATCATGCTCTCTCGAAGTAACTCATTTACTCCCACTTTGTAAAGATTCATGAGAGTAAGACATTCCTTATAAGAAGGCCCTTTCGGATATTCACCCTTACTAATAGGGTACGCGATTTCCGGACGAACAACATGAATCCTACGCATGCTTCAGTATCACACCCACACTACCGCATGATAGCCCTGTGGATAGGGGAACCTCAATAGTGTCAAAGCATGACAATCCACACCGTGATGCCATGAAGACTTCGGTCTTAGGATAATTACACAACCGCCACGTAGTGCGACACTTTATAAAGTAAGTGGGTCAGTCTAACGTATGCATTCTCTAATACGCGTCCACAAACAGTCCAAGTGTCTCTACACTTCGATAGACGAGATATGTCCCTACCTCCAATAAGATAGAAGATATCTAATACGTGCTAGTCTAATCGTACTATTAATGTCCCGTTTAATAGCACATACGACTAGAGACATTTAAGTATCAAACCTTTTAAAGTGAGTCGAGATCTCATCAACCATAATCACTATCATGGTTTCTCTTTCACAGTTTGACACTAAAGACGTTATCATATATACAATCACAAATTGGTTCATATAAATGAATAGAATATATAACAACAGAAAAGTCATTTAATATATGTATAAACATAAAGAAATAGTAGAAATGATCCGACCCGGTCCAGCCCGATTGGGTTTAGGACACTATTTCAACAATCTCCCACTTGGCCTAAAACCAATCACTCGTACACACAAGACCAAGTTGAAACACAAGAATCTCATGCAATACTCGTAACCAACCCTAAGCGTGAACGGATCACCATCCATGGGGACTCATAATATCTTCATATCATGCTCCAAATGACCAAGTCAGAGGGAACCGCCTCAACACACACATGAATCTCTGACGAGACCCTGGTCCTTGCTTCAAGCAATAAATCCTTTACTATATCAGCTATATAGTGAAGGTGGAAGAACCGTTCAAGGTTCATGAATTAACCTCCTAGATCCGTGTACTGCTCCCGCTGCGCCTCCAAGACATTACTGTTTTGGCCCCAGTTGTAGAAACTCCAGTGATTTCTAGCTAAGAACATTTCCAGCTCACTGTGTCACTTAATCAAAGTGACTGCAAACTCAGACCTTAGCTCCCAATGTCTTCATATGACTCAGGGTGCGTATCTGTATATCTACGTTTATCCAATTCCAAGTTTCAATAAACTAAGAACCTATCCTTAACACTTTTAAGGATATTCTCGACACTTACCAGAATCTCTTTCACACTTACATTTTAGGACTGACGTCCTATCATAGATAGATCTCAAGAACACTGGTTAGCAGTATTCCTTGACGTGATCTATGCTAAACTCCTTCAGCATCTCATCTATATGGGTGAACTGTGATAATCAAGTAGTATCCAAATCTATCACTATAGATTCTTATTTCCAAAATAAGAATTGTCATTCCAAGAGCTTTCATAAAGACCTTGAACTACCAACACTTATTGACTGTGAATTGGGGTGTTGATTCCAAAAAGGATATTCAATACCTTGTTCGAAAACTGTAGCACTTCCACTAACCTTTCTGCACATTAGGCATATCTTTCTTCTTGATTAAATCAAACTCTTTTGATTATCAAAGTAAGGAACTTATACAGAGAAACTTGTTTGAGTCCATAAATGGATCTCATAAGCTTACACATCACGTTACTGTCTATGAACATCAATCCTTTGTCCCAACGTTTTTCAACACTATCATATAGCCATGATACGTAGTTACAACAAGCATTATCTGAATAGATTTAAGCACAGCCGGTAGCATAAAGGTAATTACAAGGTTTTTGCCTCGTAGCCCTTTAGCCATCAACTTAGCTTAATGGTAATCCATGTTACCATCCATGTCAGTCTTTCATAAAGACAAGCTACACCTTTTAGGGATATTCCCTTCAGGTAAGACATACTAGGTTCATAACCCGGCTGTCACTCATGGAATCTGCTTCAAATACTATGGCTTCTAGCCATGTCCCTTAATCTTGCCGTTCAAGAATTCCTACATAAGTCGTGAGATCTTCATCCTTCCGGATGAACATATACGAAAGAGCCCTTTCAGGGCGTGTGGTTATCTGGGCAGATTCATATAGTACTTTATATGCACCGAAGCGTTGTCTACACATTATCGCTATACGCGCCTCGCTTTCATGTTCCAATGGTTGAATATCTCTTTGTGGTTCTCAAACTCTTTTGAGATCTAAATTTACTCCCACTGTTTCTTTTGGAAGAAACACTTCCTCTAGAAGACAGCATGTTTGAAGACAAACATTTTGCTCCGTGGATGAATGATATCTAACGCACTTGCAAATATATTCCATAAAGTTGCATATGTCATACTGGGCTCTAAGCTTTTCTGACACTTCCTGCTTGCTAGAAACACGACCACCATAAATCATCGGTTAAGATGGATTTGATGTCATTGATTCCATATTTGATATGTAATTCATTCAACCTCTATTCTTTGGAACTTGGTTAAGTATATGTATCGTATAAGGGCACTATCCCGAAACACGTAAGGGATACTTCGCATGGGTTACGTCACACATTTATCATGTAAAGTGTTGTTTCCATTTTAGGAACACAATCTAATTGCGTATCCCAAAGATGGTATCCTTCAAGGGAGAATCTGATTCTATTTCAGAAGACTTCTGAAACACCCTTCAGGTATTACTTGCTTCAATCCAATTGAAGATTAATTCCTAAGTAGATCATCAATCTCATGTCCATACTAGCTCAAACTTTTTGGGCTTTCCGAATTTCGCACTTCACTGAGTACACTTGACTTATTTCTAAACATAGTCATTGAGATTGATAAACAGTTATTTGTGGCATTAATTGTCATGAGCCAGCAAACATCGGTATGTTTAGGCTTTAGACAGCTTTCTAGATTTTATAACCTTTTCATATAAGGGTATTTTAGTAATATTTAGATAAAATACGTATTACCCACATAATTCATAACCACATGGTTCAGACGTCATCAGAATGAAATCAGATCACACGATTCCCCTTCATAGAGACTATGTCTAGAACGACCACCAAATATTAAGGATAACAACCATACAAATACTTAGTTGAGATTTCATCACTTATATCGTCTATATAGAGATCGTAATCTAGCATGTTAGATATAGTGACCGTTCAACTTTATCGGAATAACATTTGTTCCTTACAATTGAAGATGTCTACTAAATCCTAACACTCAACTGATCTCGTGTTCTTCATAAGAACCGGAACACAATAACATTTATTTAGTTCCTTTATCAGTTTACCAGACTCGGAATACAATACCGAAAATGTCGCAACGTTTGCTCCACTTTCATATCTAAGTGTATTCCGTATTTAATATTTCTAATTCAATCACTCTCGCGAGATATCATATATCTAAGAGTTGACTTAAACTTAGATAAATTTATCTCAACACACTTGCCTAGAATAGATACTTCAATAAGTTCTCTATTTAAGCACATGCCCTAACTTTCCTTTTAAGCACTCGTAAATTTTTCTTAGTTTTAGTCTTCATAAGACTTAGGCTCCGTTTGGATTGAAGGATTTACGTAGAAAGGGAAAGGAAAGATAGTAACAAAAAAGAAAGGAGAGGAGAAAGAGGGATTGTGAAGTCTATTTTGAGTGTTTGGATAGAACTAGATGACAAGGAAAGAGATACAAGGATTGTCGATTACATTTATAAGAAAAATGCATTGTTTCCTTCCGTTTCTCACCTGTTTTGGAAGGAAATGAGACCACCTAAGTTATAAAGAACCTTATCCCTCCTTTTCCCTTACTCTCATTTCCTTTCTTTCAAACTAAAACAATCCAAACACCAAAATTTAAATCCGTCCAAATCATATCATTTCCTTTCCCTTCAAATCATTCAATCCAAACAGGCCTTAAGGAAAATCACAAGAGCTATGTCTTCAATTTCCTTTCATAAAGAAAATCCAATGTTTATTAGATAGTTTATTTGGCTTTTGAATCATATTCAAAACATGAACTTTTTAATTAACTTTCAAGCAATGATTAAAGAAATAAGTCGATACTTAAATCTTACAATTTTGAAAACAACCTTTCCAAAATTCGATGTGGTCATTCTTATCCAAAGTTTGAATTAATTGTCATCGTATGACAGAATGATCATATTAGATCATATCTAATGCATGATTAATTCGTTGAAACTTATTTCAAGTGATTTTATCATATCATGAGCTTCCGTTATCATTAATAATTAAAGTCTTGGAGCACTCCATAAAATACGTAGTCTCTTTGTCTCTAACTACTATAACAGGGTTGCTCGTGTCATTGCTTATTTAAAAAGGATTAAAATTACTTAACCATACTTGAGAACGTTTCTCAAAAGGTAAGAGTCATCATTTGGTTTTACTAATCGAGAATAAAACACATAAATATAACAATTTGCTAAAAACTACAACTTAAAATAAAGATAAAAGAGCGTTGTTTTTTATACATGCAAAATCAAAAATGGTCTCATGGTTTATGATTTTGCTCCCACTAATCAACAACTCACAATTGACTTTCAAGAATTTTACAAAAAAATTTAGTGGCTGAGATCCAATCTAGTTACCTCGATTCCCGACGGTGGTCGATCAACCAAAATAATTTCGAAAGGTAGGTAACTCTTTACCAATAGTCAACTCTTTGACGATACACATCACTATGTGTTAGTCAACCCCTTGTCTCTAAAATTAGACGGTCCTGACGGTGGTCAATCACCGCAAAATTTTAATCAAGTCATAACCCAATATTCACGAGATCTCATACGATCATATCTAAATAACAACGATATACCCGAGACTCCCGGTGGTGGTCGATCAGTTGGATCCAAACAAGGGCTCTTCACCGTCGTTATAATATTGGGAGACAATATTTCGGCTTGATTTTTGTTGTGGAAGTATTTATGTAAATTAATTCACTTAATTAATTTTAATCATGGTGTCATCAAATATATCTATCTCTATAGATATATATCGTACACATTTATCTAGATCGTGCCTAGTCATGCATCTATCGTATCATATAAAATAAATACAAGTACAAAATAAATACATGCGTAAAGTAACTGGAATGATCATTGACTTTTCCTAAGTGCGGTTTCAAATACAAACTGACGAAACCGCGGGTCACAATCTAAGGGTAGCTGCAACCGCCAATATGATCTTTAATGCGCCATTCTCCAATGGGATCTTTCTTCTTCTTTCTTTGTCTCCATCTTCCGCTCCATTCTTGTTAAATAAAATCTATCTAATAAATTTATACAATCGCCGCACTTTGGGGGAGGAGCTAATGGGAATGGGATAATGTAGAAAATAAACTAGGTCACGTTCTTCATAACGGCTTAGGACAATATTTAAACCAACGAAAAATAAATCATTCATATATATCCTATTGGTCGAGTCCATGATCAATCGGGGTCCATATAAACATATTATATCTACATAATATCTAATTCATACTATTAAAATCTTATGAAAAAGATAAATATTAAAACTAACAACTTGCGTCTTAATTAATCGATTAACGTTTAATCAATTAAATAATTTTATCCAATCAATTAACTAATTAATATTTAATTAATTAAATAATTTTAATCAAAATAAAATTATCGATTAATTTCAAAATGATTTCAATTTTAATTTTAATTAATTAGAACTATTCTAAAAGTAAGTCAAAATTAAAATTCAGTCTCTTTAGTTTCTTTTCTTTTTGATTCTTAATCAAAAGGGATGCCTTTGGTTTTCAAGACCAAAAGGCAACAATCTGGGCCCTTTCTAAAATTTTGAAAAGGGCCAAGACCTAGGCCTTTTCCAAAATCAATATTTTGAAAAAGGTCTATGCCTATTCCGAACAAAATTTGGAAATGTCAATATTATTTAATGTCATGTGGCATTCCAATGGCCCAAACTATTTGAACCATTAGTTAGCCACATGACACCAACTAAACAAAGAGATATATATGTATCATAAAGATCATAAAACAACAAAACAAATTTTCGGGGTCCATCAAGAGTTTTCGGCCGACGCCAACCACCGCATGGGCAGCCAACGCTGCCGGAAATCTCAAGGTGGGGCGCCACCGCCAATCAGCCGAGCATCCCCACCGCCGAACTATTTTTGTTTTGTTTATTGTTATGCGAATCTAGATCTTGTATCTAACTTATTTAATTACTGCGCAAATTAACATGCTTATTGCTTAATCTCGAAACTCGCTCTAATACCACTGTTAGGAAATCTACGCGGGCACACAGCAGAATTCAAAAAAAAAATTTCCTTTCAATCAGGATCGACTTCATTTAAGAAACAAGCATAAAAGAAGTAGACAAGATAATACCTTGGTTGATCCAATTGGATCGACACTTTGTCTACGGTTGTAGTTTCTGCACGGAGCCGCCCAAGTGTTCGGCCTCTACCGGTGATCCACACGAATAGCCCGCCGGAATCTCATCATGGATTGCTACCAAAAAAACTCGGTTGCTAGACCGACATTTTCTCTCTCTCAAAATCTCTCTCTAAGAAGCTCTCTAATTTTCACAAGAAACTATTAGTCTCTTGAAATTGTGATGTACAAAAGAGTTAGCCAATTCTCTCCTTTTATAGGGTAACCTGCGCCCCTTTGCTATCCCAATCTGATTAGGATTAGCTTCCTAATAGATTAAGGAGAAAGAAAACATAATCCTAATAAGGAAAATACATTTGAATGATTTATCTCATTTAATTTAATATCTTATATTAAATATTTTCAAGATATTGTCAATATCTAATATTGACTATCTTTATCTTATTACCATAAATCTATTTATCTTAAATCAGTTAATATCCAATATTAATATATGGTCATCTTATTAATTAAATTGCACAATCCAAGTGTATCTTATACACATTAAATCTGCGCCCCATGTAGCCTTTAATTGGCTTCCGGGATATTTTTTAATTAATATAATGCTATGATTAATTAATTTGCAAAATACAAGTATATCACATATATGTATGTATATATATATACATATGTATATATATATAAATATATGTGTGTATATATATATATATGTGTATATATATATATATATATATATATATATATATATATATGTATATATATATGTATATATATATATTCGACATATACATATAAGTTATACGTATATTTAATTAATCAACATAATTAATATCTTGTATTATATTTATTCATAATAAATAAATATCACCATATTAATTTATCACTATAACACTTTATAGTCGAGATAAAACTTTCTTTATTTGGTTATCACTATAACCGCATTTTAATCCGGCTAGATGTTCTTATGTGTGTAACCCGATAGGCTTCCAAATATGTTGGCCGCAGACACAAAATGCATATTATAAAAATTCCCTTCATACCTAACGATCACGGAATAGCGTCTAGCAACATACCGTGACCCCCAATCATCGGAAGAGTCAAATGCAATGACTACTACCTTTTATGTGAAACGGTTACCGTGTAAATAGAATCATATCGCTATAATAATATCCATACGGTCGTACGTCGAGTGTCAAGCATCAACGACCGTATTTTATAATCTGGATATCATGCTCTCTCAAAGTAACTCATTTACTCTCACTTTGAAAAGAATCATGAGAGTAAGACATTCCTTATAAGAAGGTCCTTTCGGATATTCACCCCTGCTAATAGGGTACGCGATTTCCAAACGAACAACATGAATCCTACGCATGCTTCAGGATCACACCCAATCACTACCGCATGATCGCCCCGTGGCTAGGGGAAACCTCAATAGTGTCATAGCATGACAATCCACACCGTGATGCCTTGAAGACTCCGGTCTTAGGATAATTACACAACCGCCACATAGTGCAACACTTAACAATGTAAGTTGGTCAATCTAATGTACGTATTCTCTAATACACGTCCATGTTCAGTCCAAGTGTCTTTACACTTCGATAGACGAGATCTATCCCTACCTTCAATAAGATAGAAGACATCTTATACGTGCTAGTCTAATTGTACTATTAATGTCCTATTTAATAGCACATACGACTAGAGATATTTATGTTGGACTTATTTCTAAGTTTTAGTGATGAGTGCCAGACTATCTGTTATAGAGCAAAGGCAAAAAGATGTCTAGATCAAATGTATAATTTTATTAGAGTTTGATCTTGTATAGGTTTGATCAAACAAGCACTGTAAAAGGTCAGCTGACTTACATCAGCAGACTAGTCTAGATCGATGGGGGTAGCCGAGTCGAGTAGACTAATCAGGAACCCGCTAAAAGCCCTGAAAAGTGAGGCTCAAACTCAGTTATTGAAGGCTAAGGGATCAAACTTAGTATTTAAAGTCAAGGATATGGAATCAGAATTTAGGGAAGTCTGTGATGACCTAAACTGATTACATATACCTTGTGTACAAGGTCTAAGTTCCACAAGTTAAGTGATAATTGGAACTTAGTTATGTGCAAAAAGGTGTAATCTAACTTCATAAATAAAAGTTAGATAAAAGACAGTTAGCTGAAGTGTTTTTAAACACAGCAAATTATGGATCAGCTTACTAATGTGTATATCAGCAGACTTATGTTCTCATAAACCTGCTGGACACATATTTCGATTTAATCAAAGGCTACATTGGAAGATTACAAAGAAAGGGACAGCTAACAACCTCTGATTTATAAAACAAATCAATGGTTAAGATTAAAGGGACGTTGGAAAGATTCAGACCATTATCCAATGGATACAAGTCAAAGGGTGGATGATCAGAATCATAAAAAGGAATCAGCGAGTGTCGATTAGAACGATCGAGAAAAAGCAAGTCAAGATGGAGACAAATCCGGCTATGTTTGAATTTCAAACATAAGTCACAAGGATTTCTACCTATAAATGGAGGACTCCTAACTCAGATACAAGTGATGATTTTTGAAGAAAAATAAGGATCCATCTTGAGCTATCAGATTTAAATCGATCAAACACCATGCTGACCCTACTGAGCATAAGGCTACTGATCCAGTACAATTCTTCAAGTGTAATCTGCATTCAAGCTACATCAAGTTTACACACTTGAAGACCTCAAGTCCGATCATATCATCCTCGATCAAGTTCTTGAAAATTTGAATCACTTACTTGATTCAAACTTTCTTTTACAAGGAATCATGAAGACAAGTGAAGCCTTTGTTGTGTCAAGGATCGTTGTTTGTGGGTGGGAGTGGTGAAGAGGCAATCCTACCCTTCAAGGACTAGTGGAAGACTTTGGAGCGACAATCCTACATGTTCCAAGTGTTCGGTTTGTGAAGCCATAGTTATTGGTGAAGGACAAGCAACTTAGGGATTTTTGTAACGACTACCTCAAGAATCCTTAGTGAATTACCTCCAACATCACGGAAGAAGAGTGGATCTGACAGGATTACGCCACTGGAACCACTATAAAATCGCCTACTTACTTTCTGCATTTATATTACGCATTTAGTTTATCTAGCACATCAATCTACTGAAACTAGCAACTGAATCACACACATACACTACTGAGTATCTAATACTTGGTATCATATTTAACAACAAGTAAAAGGCTTAATTTTTGATATATTTCCATGCAAAGACAAATTCGGTAAACTCAACGATCAAGAGACTATCGAGTGTCGCCAGACTCATCAAGTATCGTGAAGTCTTTGAAATTCTTTGAGTTTGTTAACTCCAAAAGTTTTAAGTGTTAAGTTTATTCACCACCCCCCCTAAGCTTAACCAAAGCCTTTTCAAGGGACCAACAATTTAAGTATCAAACCTTTCAAAGTGAATCGAGATCTCATCAACCATAATCACTATCATTGTTTCTCTTTCACAGTTTGACACTGAGGACGTTATCTTATATACAATCACAAATTGGTTCATATAAATGAACAGAATATATAACAACAGAAAATCCATTTAATATATGTATAAAGATAAAGAAATAGTAGAAATAATCCGACCTGGTCAGATCCGGTCCAACCCGATTTGGTTTAGGACACTATTTCAACAATATACATAAGATATTGGCCAGATTTGGCATGTCTGCTGCAAAACCAATAGATACTCCAATGGCATCTAATGCATATTTTTCTGTATATGTTTCACAATCAGTAGAGGAGAAGGAGTATATGTCAAAAGTTCCTTATACTAGTGCAATTGGTAGTCTGATGTATGCCATGGTGTGCACAAGGCCTGATTTGGCTCAGGCAGTCAGTGTTGTCAGCAGGTTCATGGCTCAACCTGGAAAGGAACACTGGAAAGTTGTGAAAAGAATGTTCAGGTACCTTAGAGGTACAATTGATGTTGGTCTCATTAATGAAGGTGATACTCAATGTCTGATCACAGGGTACTGTGATGCTGATTATGCAGGTGATGTGGACAGTAGTAAATCAATGACTAGTTATGTTTTCACATTGGGAAATTCAGTTGTCAGCTGGAATGAAACTCTTCAAGTAATAGTGGCTTTATCAACTACTGAGGCAGAATATATGGCTCTTACTGAAGCAACCAAGGAGGGTATCTGGTTGAAAGGGCTAGTCAGTGATTTGAGGCTACATCAGGATCAAGCAGAGATTTATTGTGACAATTCGAATGCAATTTGTCTAGCTAAGGATCAGGTTCATCATGAGAGAACCAAGCATAATGATGTAAGGTATCATTTTCTGAGAAATGAGAAAATGGTTGTAGTGAAGAAGATCGGCACCAAGGATAACTCTGCTGATATGTTTACTGTGGAAATATTACAGCATTACTTCAGCAGATTGATGAGTCTGCTGAAGTTCAACAGGTGCCCAGACCTCTGAAATTTCGTCTGATGTGATATTTTGTACACTTTATTTAATTATAAAAGACATATTAATTGTGATACATATAAACAATTAATATGTCAAACTCTAGTTTACTTTATGTCATAGACACAATTAATATGTCATAGACATAGCTTTTACTTTTACTTTTACTTTTGCATGCTTGCCGCCCACATCTACATACTCAAGTGGCCGCCCAAGCTAGTGCTAGTCTCTCTCAATTGTATCTATTTATACACCTCTCATATCAATGAATAAACTAAGTTGAAGTTTACTCTTGTGTTAACACATTCTCAAACTCTCTTCATGGTATCGAGAGCCTATCGAGTTCTAAAATCATCTGCAAAACTCAGTTCCTTTTCAGAAAAATGTCAACATTATCTGAAGTTTCATCTTCTTCAGTAGACTCACAGCTGCCTCAGCAGACTGGGATAACTGAACACTCTTCTTTTACAAATCATAAACTTGATGGTAACAATTATTTGCTATGGTCAAGGTCTATGAAAATGTATATCTCCGGCCAGGGCAAGATGGGATATCCATGCAGGTTCCAAACACCCGCCCTCTTTTAAACCGACCCCAAGTTTGAAGCATGGGACACAGAAAATAACCAAGTCATGACCATCCTCACGAGGTCTATGACAAAAGAGATCAGTGAGAACTTTATGATGTATGACACTGCTAAGGAAATCTGGGATAATGCCAGAGACCTTTACTCAAAAAAGGACAATACATCTGAAGTCTATGAACTCGAAGCTCAGATTCAAAATTGCAGACAAGGGGATATGTCTGTAACTCAATACTTTAATCAACTATCTAAGGCATGGCAACACCTAGATATGTTGGAAACTCACCCCTGGAATGATGTTAAAGATGCTGCACTCTTTAAAGACATTATCGAGAAAAAGAGAGTATTCAAATTCCTTACTGGACTGAATCCTACTCTTGATGATGTCAGAGGTAGAATTCTTGCTACTAAACCTCTTCCAAATCTCAAATCCATGTTTGCTGAGGTCAAACATGAGGAAAGCAGGAGGAAAGTGATGCTGCTGAACCCCCCTGCTGACAACCCTACTGAAAGTGCCACCCTGCTGACTGTCAGGAACCCTGCTGAGGCTACTGAGGCTTACAGGAAGCCTGCTGATAAAACTGGGAAGCTGTTCTGTGACCACTGCAAACGCACTAATCACACCAAGGACACTTGCTGGAAGCTACATGGCAAGCCTAACTCCTCCAAGACCTCCAGACCTGCCAAGGAAAGTCAGGGCAGACACATAAGTGAGGAAGAAGATGACAACAGTTGAATGCTCACTTTGTCGCATTCAAAGCCTTCCTAACTCAACAAAAGGGAGGTAGTCACTCTCACCGACATAGCCTCTCATGCGATGACAGTAAATTCTACTCATCTATTAGTAATGAAACCTGGATTGTTGACTCGGGGCCTCATCTCATATGACTGGTAATAAAAATCTCATTACTCAACTTAAGCCATGTCCCCAAATTCACAATATTAAGGCTGGCGATGGATCTATCTCTAGTGCAAAAGGTTTTGGTCAGTGCGACTTACTAATAAGATATGCCATGAGAATGTCCTATTTGTTCCAAAATTAGATTGCAATCTCATATCATCAATAAACTTACTAAAGATTTGAGCTGGATTGTTGTTTTTAATGAGAATCGGTGCACATTCCAGATCATTCCTCAAAAGCGGTGATTGGGATTGCTAAACCTTGCTCTCAGTCTGTTTGTGGTCAACCTCTGAAGACAGGAAGATCGAAGACTGAATCGCCTCAAAGGCTTTGCACTCAAAACCTAGACAATATCATGTTTGGCATTATAGACTAGGACATCCCGGCTTTAGTTATTTAAAGTCTATAGATCTGAATTGTTTAAAGGTTGTAATTTGAATGATCTTCAATGTGACATTTGTCGTTTGCTAAACTCACCAAATGTGTATGCAAAATTACCTTACTTACCATCCACACCATTCACCTTAATTCACAAAGTGACGTATGGGGACCCTCAAGAGTAAAAAGCATAACAGAAAGAGGTGGTTTGTTACCTTCATAGATGACCACACCGAGAACCACTTGGTTATTTTTAATGAAGGATAAGTCGAAGTTGGACCCATCTTTCAAGAATTTTACAACATGGTCTCCACTCAGTTTGACACTAAGATCAAAATCTTGAAGACAGACAATGCTCTTGAATATTATGAGTCTCATCTCAGTAATTTCTTGATGGATAAAGGGATTGTCCATATCGAGTGGTTGTGTTGAAACCCTCAAAGCCAAAATGGGGTTCTTTGAGAGAAAGAACAGGCATCCGCTTGAAATGGCTAGGTCTATTATGTTTACCACAAATGTTCCAAAATATATGTGGGGTGAAGCCATATTGACTTCCACATACTTAATCAACAGACTTCCCCACAGGTACTAGGCTTCAAAACCCCTATCAAAACCCTATGGACACACACTCCTCGCCTCATCTTATTTCCCGATTACCTCCAAAAATCTTTGGTTGTACTTGTGTTTGTCTATATCCATGCCCAACATGAAGCAAACTTGATCCCAAAGCTCACAAGTGCATTTTCCTAGGATATGCAAAGGGCAGGAAAGGTTACAAGTGCTACTCTCCTTCGAAAAGAGATTTTACAATTCTATGGATGTAAAATTTTTGAAAGGACTCCTACTACAAACAAGTCCTTTGAGGCGATCCATCGATGGAAACTCGATAGAAATTGACCTAAACCCCTTCCTTCAAACAAACTCTTAACCTCGGCAACTCCATCGATCCTCACAGATCGAACCCGAGTACCCTCTCTACTCGACTCACAAAGAAACTCTCTCGATCCTCAAAGAACCAACCGACTCAGAGCCTCACGATCCTGAGCCCATCGACACTCGGCAATCTGCAGATCCTCGCGATCTCATCGACATTGATGCAGACTCTATTGCTCTAAGGAAAGGGAAAAGATCATGCACCGATCATTCTATTCATACTTATTTATCTTATGATCGGTTGTCTCTGTCTTTGCCATGTTTACACAGGACTGGACTCTCACTCTATCCCTAGAAATATTCGTGAGGCCCTTCAAAATGATTAGTGGAAGGTCTTTGTTAAAAGCGAGATGATCGCCCTCTGGATAATCATACTTGGGACCTCACAACTCTTCCCAAAGGCAAGAAGGCAGTTAGGCTGCAGATGGTTATTCACTATCAAATACAATGTCGATGGTACAATTGACAAGTACAAAGCCAGATTGGTAGCAAGGGGATTCACTCAAACTTATGGTATTGACTATAAGGAAACTTTTGCACCAAAGTGGTAAAACTCAACACCGCCGGGAGTCTCGATCTCTCTAGTTGTCAAACTGGGTGGCCTCTACACCAATTGGATATCAAAAATGCTTTTCTCAATGGTGATCTCACTGAGGAAGTCTATATGAATGTACCTCCTGGTTTTGTCAATCCCCACACTCAGGGCAAGGTATGCAAACTCAGGAAATCTCTATATGGCCTGAAGCAATCCCCAAGAGCCTGGTTTGGGAAACTTACTACTGTGGTCAAAGCTGCTGGATATCATCAATGCAACTCAGATCACACTATGTTCATCAAGACAACCAACCAGAGAAGGTCTATTCTTATTGTATATGTGGATGATATCATCCTTACTGGAGATGACTCTACTGAGATTCAAAATTTAAAGACTCTACTGGCAAAGGTATTCCAAGTTAAAGATCTGGGCTCCCTAAAATACTTTCTTGGTATGGAAATAGCTAGAAAGCGGTAAAGGCATTTCAATCTCTCAAAGGAAGTATGTACTAGATCTGCTTGAAGGAAAGCGGCATCTTTGGGATGCAAACTCGTTGTATGTATCAGAGACCCCAGTAACACCCATCGCATGGTGACATTCTTTGTCAGAGAAAGAACAATATCAAAGGCTTGTAGGTAAACTCATCTACCTTTCTCACACAAGGCCTCGATATTGCATATGGGGTTAAGTCTGGTCGATCGGTTCATGCAACGCCTCTTGAGCAACATTGGGATGTTGTGAATAGGATCTTGAGATATTTAAAGTCCACTCCTGGCCAAGGCCTCGCACTTCACCAAGTCTCTTGATAGATCAATCAAGGTCTACACCGATCTTTGATTGGTTTGGATGTCACATTGATGACGATCTACCACAGTGCTATTGCTCATATGTATGGGGAACACTGGTTACTTGGAGAAGCAAGAAACAACTCATTGTGTCAAGAAGCGATCACGGGTTGAACTTAGGGCACTTGTACTTGGCATTTGTGAAGCTCTATGGCTAAAAAAAGTCTTGGACCGAACTTCAAAGAACCTCTCAAAGAACCTATCACACTATCTTTGTGATAATAATTGACCTTATGCATGGTGAAGATCACATCCATCATGATAAAACCAAGCATGTGGATATTGACAGACACTTTCTGAAGGAAAAGATTGATGCCAGGATTATTCAACTCCAGTATGTTCCCTCAGCAGATCAGAATGCTGATATTCTTACCAAGGCTATTCCCCCTCTTATGTTTCGTCAGACTTAGTAGCAAACTTGGTTGCATCAACATATCTGACCAGTTTGAGGGTGTGGAAATATTACAAACATTACTTCAAAGATTGATGAGTCTCATTGAAGTTCAAAGAGGTGCCCAATGACCTGCAATTTAAATCTGAGGATATTTTGTACACTTTATTTAATTATAAAAGACATATTAATTGTGATACATATAAACAATTAATATGTCAAACTCTAGTTTACTTTATGTCATAGACACAATTAATATGTCATAGACATAGCTTTTACTTTTACTTTTACTTTTGCATGCTTGCCGCCCACATCTACATACTCAGTGGCCGCCAAGCTAGTGCTAGTCTCTCTAAATTGTATCTATTTATACACCTCTCATATCAATGAATAAACTAAGTTGAAGTTTACTCTTGTGTTAACACATTCTCAAACTCTCTTCATTTACTAAGATGGTTCAACAGAGCAAGTTTCGGTTTGTGTGCGGACTTCTTTGAATATTCAAAGCTTATAATCTGAAAATTTAGAAGCTCAATTTGGAAAGGAGTCGGTGAGTGGATTTCGTGGAGTAATCTGCATGCAGTACATCCGGCATTGACGAATGCATCCGGTACAAGTACATCTGTTTTATGCAATCTGGTTGACCGTGAATGAGAGTTCAAGTCAAGGTGGAGATTTGTCAAACAAAGTGACTTAAACTCTACATGTGGTAGAACTAATCTGAAAGTCGGTTGAGTGATGGTCACTCGAAGTGTATCCAAGTCTGTGAAAGTCGGTGGGAAGTCTGCTTGAGTTTCTTGGTGTCGACGATCATCTTCTTGAAGGTCATTGAGTTTTGGGTGTATTTGAGTTATACATTTGTGTGCAATACCGAATTTGAGTTGGATCAGCAGAGTGATCCAACATCTGGGGCATTTTTGGCAATCCGACATAGATTCTTGGCGGTTAGGGTTTAGGGATCTATGCATATAAATACCAACTTTTTTTATCATTGGAAAGTGTGTGTAATCCGTCTAAAATTTAGTGCATAATAAAATATCTCTTTTTTGTCCGTGGAGTAGTCGGCACAACGTCTGAAACCACATTAAATCTTGTGTTCTTCTTGTTTGATTATTTACGTTGATTATTCTTGTTAGATTGCATCATTAATTATCTATCTTGCATCTGGATTCTCTATCATGTTATAACAGAAAACCTATGATGGGATCATAAATGATTGGTATTTCATTACATTTTTGAGACTATTTTCTATAGAGATACGTGCTTTTATGGTGTGTTTGATGTTGTTTTGCAGTTTTGATGAAACTAATCTTTGGATGAGTAGTTTTATTATGTGTAACATGAAATGGAAGAGTGGATTATAAAAGATGTGACTACAGAAGGAAACTGGAACATGGTATGATCATACCATTAGATCAAAGTGTAATAATTTGCAATGTGGAATAAAAGATGGATTTTCAGAGCGCTTATTTTACATGGCCCATCATGATAGACTCTCTTATTTCTTATTTGTGGAACATATTTTGACTTTTCAATTATTTATTATTTTAAGATTTCATTTAGGAATAAAAAAATAAAAATTAAAGACAAAAGTGGCGTAGCCACAAAAGGAATTTAGTCAGCAAAAAAAATAATAACTTTTAGTTAGGTTTTGAAGCTTACGGGTAGAGGTCATAGAACGAGCCGAACCTACCGAACATGTGCGGGGTTCGAGTTCGGCTCGAAGGTTCGAACCTAAGGTTCGGCTCGGCTCGAACTGAGTCGAACCTTAGTTTAGCAAGGTTCGGCTCTCGGTTGAAAGTTGAACATGTTCGACATGTTCGAACATGTTCGAACGGTTCGAACATGTTCGAACCTTATATATATAGTTTTTTTTTTTAAATATACAATAGTTCGAGCCGAACGTGTTCGATACGGTTCGGCTCGATAGACGAATATCAAATACCTAACGTTCGGCTCGACGTTCGAAGGTTCGAATCGAACTCGAATCGAGCTTTTTTCGAGCGAATACAGCGAATCGAATCGAATCATCGACGTTCATTTACACTACTACTTACGGGAGTCGCTCACGCCATTGCCGCCCGCTTTTTTCTTTTATTTGGATTTCTTTTACGGATTCAACATGATATTTTGGATCAATCAATTTTTATGGTGAGTTTTAATTTATTTACTTTCCAGTTAATTTATTATTGAAACCTTGATTGATGCAACTATGAGTTCAAATCGAGTCTTATTCCTCATTTTATTTGTTGATATTTATTCATCTTTTGATCAATTGTCTCTATGATTAATGGTTAGTTTGGTTATTTTCGCGAGATAATTAATTTAATCATTGAATCGTTTGCTAGATGAAATAACAAATTCATATTCGTTTTGTAATTTTCATAAAAGTAGCACATGATATGAGGTTTTCGGTTCGTATCTGTGAATATCCGCTATCATAAAGATGAATAATCTGAATTAAAATTAACCCGCGTGTGCGTTAATATTCAGAATTTGGGTCTCTCAGATTGTAGTGCTGCTGGAACACCAAACTACTATGACTGTGTCTAGGGGTGTCTTTCGGTTAGATGGTAATTAGTGACCGTGTCCTGATTATCAAAATTAGGAGAAATTGATTACTTGGCGCGTGCCGGTAACTATAACCGGTTTATCAATGAATTAACGAGTCATCTTTGCATCTGTGATCGGTTGAGTTGATCGAGGTGGATATAATTAATTTAACTGGAACCTTTCTTTTATTTATTTTCAAATTCTTAGTTTACTTAGTTTTATTAGTAATTAGTTTATAAAAATACCAACAACGATTTTTTGTCGATTTTAAGAGAAATAAATCCGTCGTTCTCTCTGTGGAGACTATCCCCGCACACCCTATACTCGTTATAGGAAGTATGTAAATTATCTTTGGCGGTTTGACACCCACCAAATTAGGCGCCGTTGCGGCATGAGCGGTGTTAAGTGATTTATTTCTTTTGAAATTTTGTATATAGTTTTTTTTTTTTTTTTTCTCGAGTTGCCCTTGTTTGCAAGCATGTCGAGTTACAACTACACAAGTCCTATGGTGAATCATGATCAATACGGACACCGGGTGAACAACTTGTATGAGGAAAGATATTATCCGATCAACCGAACCATCAAGATTGGGCCACACTTCTTACCCACACGAGTACAATCCAAGATGGAATGACCAATCCAATTTCAACTATGGTGCCTAACAAACGTCTCAGATCTGTCTCCACTTTGAGCCGCCTAGTGAACAAGAATTACATTTCTAATCCGGGTAATACTTTAGAAGAACTTATAAAGACCTTTTCTACCACTATTGCACAGATAATCCAAATCGAATTGAAACCTCTTCAAGAGTTGGCATAAGAGGCTTCGCAGTTCAAAGAAGAGCATGTTGTTTGGATTTAGAAAATGCAAAGACAAATTGGTGAGCTGAAAACTAAAGTGGATCGGCTTCAGGAACAAAAGTTGAAAACACCCTCTCCTCTTATATGGTATGATGATGAAGATGATTGTCCCGTGATTGATCCAACACCACAGATTGATAATGATGATGACAATGATGATCAAGAAAAAGGTGGAGAAATTCACCTGGGGTTGGAGAAATTAGCGGATGATGTGTCTAATCACGAAGAAAGTCACCCGAAGGAAATCACGATTGATGAGCCATTGGTGCTTATAGTTTTTGAAGTAACTCCAGATGTGCAAGTGAACGGGAAAGAAGTAGTCTTCCCCCTTGACCACTTTATAATGAACTTGGATGCAGAGGCCCTTAATCCAGTTCCGATTTTCTTGGGAAGATACTTCATAAAAGTGCTTAGAGCCAAGGCACGACCAATTCTACTAGCTGATGGAAAAATGGATGGCTCGTATTCTGAATATTCATTGAAGAACCATGCAAGGAAAACTGTTCCATTTGACAATGGATAGTCGAGGTACCAATGTCTAGCCAAAGACATTAAAGAAAGGCGCTTATTGGGAGGCAACCCAATGTTTAAAATGTTTATTTTTTTTTTTTATTGGAGACAATTGATGAGTGGTTTGAAGGGTTATAGACTTGCAAAGTTCAAATTTGTTAAAGAATGCAGTCAGCCTGATAAATGGTGAAACGGTATGATCATACCATTCAGCAGTTTGGTGGCTGAAAATTTTATATTGAAATCAGTTTGGTTTGAGTGAAACAGTATGATCATACCGTTCAACAGTTTGGTCTCTAGATATTAAATCGTTGGGGCAACTTCTACATCCAATTTGTGTCTGATTTTTCATGAGTGAATATGTTGTTGGAGGCTGCCAAATCTTCAGAACGAATATAGACCATACACAGACATGTTGCATACGGACAGATGAAGACATTGATGTCTCGATTACAATGGATGGAGTACCACATGCCACCACAATTTCAGGGAAGTCCTCTTCTACTTACTACTCGCAATGCATGTATATTAGTTATCTCATTAGCACTATACATAAAGCATATTAGTTGAGTCCCATTTCATTTTCTTTCCACATTTGGTCATACATTGAGGACAATGTATGTTTCCAGTGTGGGGGAGATGATGTCATTCATGTTTACCATTTTTAGACTACATCATGCATTATTATTTGCAAACAAAAAAAACCCAAACATAGCATGTTAAATATTTAGCGTTGCATTTTAGAACTTCATAGCACCAAGAATGCACATGCTTGACACTTTACCGACCTTTTTATTTATATCGCGTGATATAATAAGAATCAAACGGTGAAGAATCATTGTAAGCACACGCTTTTATTGATACACACTCACTTTATAATACTTGTTTATAAGTTTTTGGGTAGTAAAATCTTTGAACCTAAACGAAATCCACTTAAAAGTGTGGTTTACTTTGCCAAAGAGCGCACTCGCTCATATTTTCCTTCGAGTGGTATCCACACATTCCAATGTCATTCTAGAATTTGTATTGACATACATTTTGAGACCATATTTTCAGGTTCAGTGCACTTAAGTGATTGAGGCACCTAAGATTTAACCCCTTCGAGACCCAATTTTGTTAGCCTACATGATATTCATAGTGAGCCCCGTCTAGCCTGGACCCTTTTTCTGATTAAACTCCAGAAATTAAACCTATGGCATTTTCTTACGATATCCTCTCTTTTGTTGACCCTATTGTCAAGGGATTGTATGAATAGTTGCATAAAATTTTGAGGAAGTACCTAGAAGTGAATTTTTAGAGAAGTATGGCTCACAGTTATGTAATGAAGGTGTGTTTCAAGATCTTAATAAAAAGGGTTGAATGTTGAAAAAAAATGAATGAAAGAATAGAAAAAGAAAAAGAAAAAAAAAACTTAAAAAAATGAGATTACAATGAAGTAGTGTTTTATATGTTGGAGAAGTAACTTGTTCTCGGCCATTTTTTGCAAGCTTCTTTGGAAAGTATTGCTTGCACTTCTATTCTGAGTTATGAGATGTGATGTTTTGGAGCCATGTTGTGCGTTCGGTTGGGATCATTTTGATGACTGGGTTATAATTGGTGTGGTTATTGATTCTTTCTCCTTGATAATTTAGCCCTTTCCCTTTTCCCTACCTTATTTTCTGTCCCTAGCCCCGTTATAACCCTGTGAAAGACCTCATGATTTGTGTATTGGATTTGAATGTATAGTGGTGGAGATTTGATTGATATGCAAACTTATGGTAATGCTTGGTTGTGTGTTGATTTTGAGGGTGTGTGAATAGTCCCTATGCATATAATATACTGAGCGATATCCGTGAGGACATGTTGGGGTTTGTTGATTTTGCACTTGAAAATTTGTGAATCAATGTGATAATGTAAGTTGTATGAATACTAGTGTGTGGTATACAATGTTCGATCACCATTTGACTTGAATTATGACATCTGAGATAGATAAGAAGGTTGGACGTGCATCATTTTTGGATATTGTTGGTGCTTTGAAAACATGTTAGGATCATGCATCATTCATTTTGCATTTCACGGTCTAGTCAAGAGTAGTAGGATGCTTGGGGACAAGCATAATTCAAGTGTGGGGAGTTTGATGGGATCGTAAATGATTAGTATTTCATTACATTTTTCGAGACTATTTTCTATAGAGATACGTGATTTTATGGTGTGTTTGATGTTGTGTTGCAGTTTTGATGAAACTAAGCTTTGGATGAGTAGTGTTATTATTGTGACATGAAATGTAAGAGTGAATTATAAAGATATATGATGCAGAAGGAAAAGCTGGAACATGGTATGGTATGATCATACCATTACATTAAAGTGTGGTGTTTGCAATGTGGAAGAAAAGATGATTTTTCTGCGCTTATTTCTATTTATTATTCATCATCAATAGACTCTCTTATTTCTTATTGGTGGAATATATTTTGACTTTTCAATTATTTATTATTTTAATATTTCATTTAAGAATAAAAAATAAAATTAAAGACAAACGTGGCGTAGCCACAAAAGGAATTCAGTCAGCAAAAAAATAATAACTTTTAGTTAGGTTTTGAAGCTTACCGGAGCTGCTCCTACCATTGCCGGCGGCTTCTTTCTTTTATTTGGATTTCTTTTACGGATTCAACATGATATTACGGATCAATCAATTGTTTATCAAGATCAATAAAATTGTTGTTGATTTTATTCGTTTTATTTATTTTAATTATACACGGGGTTTAACAGCTTAAGACAAATTTTTTAGAACAGTGGTTCTAAATCAAACCGTGTGTAATCGAAATATTTTTCACGAATATATCATCAGTTTTATTGGTTTTGCCTATGTTCTTTTGCTGAAAAACGAGCTGAATTGAAAAAGGTTTCGTTGAAATACGATTCTAAAGTTTATCTTCTGTCTCGAACAGAAATGGCAACTGACGGTCAAGTGACTCCTACTCCTGATGGTGCGCCAAGCGGAGGCGAGACATCCCGATCATCGGCTCTGGTCTGCGTGGTGACACAAACTACTACGCTTCCTGGTGCTAACCATGAGAGACCAGAGAAGTTCAATGGCTCCAACTTTAAACGTTGGCAACAGAAGATGTTGTTTTACATCACAACACTTGGGCTAGCAAGAATGCTAATCGATGACCCACCAGTCTCACTCTGAGCAGACGGCTCAAGGTTGGCTCAGCAACCTTGATTCAGTTCAGCAGACTGAAAAATAAATTAACAGTTGCAATGCAAAACCGAACTCTGACTGTGAACCTTCAAATCGAGCTGCATTCGTGTACGCAGGACACGCGGGCATGCACAAGCCCAAGGGTAAATCCGGATTGGATTTGCACCCCCCTGCGCCCGCGTAGAGAACGGTGTATAATGTTGGTTTCTTATTCCAACTACACTAAAACAATATCATATAAATATTGCTTCTTTTTCCTTCTTCCAACCAATGTGGGAGAAAAGTTTCTTCACATTTTTCCTTTTCATAACACACACTTAAGCCCAATAGGCCCAATATGACATATCATCAATTTTCCAACAAACCGACTTTAAGCGTTAATTTCTCATTCACTCGTTATCCGAATTGAATGATTCCAAATCCTGAATTCATCTACGACTCACGTAGTTTTCAGAATTAATAAAACATTACATATATTCTATACAAGAATATATCCGAAATACGCTTACAAAGTCACTGAATAAAATGATTATAAAATCATTTTTAATTCAATTCCACATTTTCTCCAACAATCCCCCCACATGAATGGAAATTAATGCAGGATGATGACTGAAGAGATTCTCGAGAAAAATATTGCATCGGGAGAGGTAGCTTCGGCTTTGAACCGCCTTAGTGAAATACTATCGGATTTACTCGCTAATCAGTGAACTTAAGTCTTGAATCTATTCAAACCTTTAGTGTAAAACCGCATAATAGTACTCACACAATATTTCCTTAACATTGTACTTGGTTCTCATGATGGATTCGTTTGGCCCTGAATCACACCTGGTTTCGAAAAGCACGTTAGAGAATTCTAGCCTCTAAACTCTCTTTGAAGCGCCCCACTTTGCACTTACATAGGTGACCTCCTATCAAGAGTATTCTCGCCATACCCCACTCGAATTTAATCAAGTTATAGGAATCATTAAAAGTTTTCACTTATCCTTTACACTTCTGGCAGACAACACTTTTATTCACAGAATGGGTAAGTGTTCATCAACAGCTTCATAACTTAGTTGTCCCTTTGAACCATGATCTTGGGATCTTCAGTCAACATGGTAAGGTTACCATTACGAAGCTTATCTTTCAATAGGCTTCAGTCCCATTCCGAGTGTCAAAACTGACATTTGATCTCTAGGTAAGCCTTTTGTAAGCGGATCCGCAAGATTTTCCTTCGACTTTATATACTCGATGGAAATCACACCGGTAGAGATCAATTGTTTAACGGTGTTATGTCGTCGACGTATGTGTTCAGACTTACCATTATACATCTTGTTTTGTGCACGGTGTATAGCCGATTGACTATCACTATGGATGCCGATAGAGCAATCGGCTTAGTCCAACATGGAATGTCCTCAGGAAGTTTGAAGCCACTCGCCTTCTTCACCACTTTGTCTAATGCAATAAACTCGGCTTCCATTGTGGAACGAGATATGCACGTCGCTTAGTGGACTTCCAGGACACCGCAAAGCACCACCAATCATGAAAATATATCCAGGTTGTGGATTTTGATTCTTTTGTATCGTAAATCCAATTTGCATCACAAGAACCTTCTAATCCGCTTGGATATCTTGTGTAGCATAATCCTGTGTTCATTGTATATTTCAAGTACTTTAGTACTCTAATGAGACTTTCCAATGATCCTCACTAGGATTACTTGTAAACCCGCTTCGCTTTATTCACAAGACATGCAATATCCGGTCTAGTACAATTCGCTATGTACATTAAACAACCTATAATCGAGAATATTTTAAGCGAGACACGTGGTCACCTTTATTTTTGACTAAGTGAAGACTTAAGTCAATAGGTGTTTTCACAGACTTTCATCATAGACATTGAATCTCCTCAAGATGATTCAATATAGTGAGACGTGATAACACTAGTCCCTCATATAGTCCGGAGATTTTAATCCCTAAAATTACATCTGCGACCCTAAATCTTTCATATCAAAGTTACGTGTCAAGATCTTTTGGTATTCATGATGATATTATGGGTACTCCCATAATCAGCATATCATCAACATATAAACACACTAACACATAAGCATTAGTTGTATGTTTGATGTAGACACATTTGTCACACTCGTTAATCTTGAACCCATTCGATAGCATCGTTTGATCAAACTTTTGATGCCATTGCTTGGGTGCTTGTTTCAGTCCTTACAGTGACTTAACGAGTCGACACACTTTGTTTTCCTGACCTGGAACCACAAACCCTTCGGGTTGTTCCATATAAATTTCTTCGTCTAATTCACCATTCAGAAATGCAGTTTTAACATCCATCGGATGGATTTCCAAGTTATACACTACAGCAAGAGAAATTAGAAGCCTTATAGAAGTGATTCTTGTTACTGGTGAGTAAGTATCAAAGAAATCAAGACCCTCTTTTTGCCGATAACCCTTAGCTACCTACCTGGCCTTATACTTATCAATAGATCCATCAGCTTTAAGCTTCTTCTTGAAAATCCACTTACACCTGAGTGCTTTATGTCCAGGTGGAATATCAACCAATTCCCAAGTGTGGTTTTGCATAATGGAATCTATCTCACTATTAATTGCCTCTTTCCAGAAAGGTGCTTCTGGATTAGACATAGCCTCGGCATATGTCCTTGGAGTATTTTCTACCATGTAGGTGAGAAAATCTAGCCCAAAAGACGTTGAAGTCCTAGCCCGTTTACTCCTTCGAGGTTCCACTTCCTCGTGTTCTGAAGCATCATCCTTCACACTTTCGTGTGCCCTCTTCGTCGAATTTGAGTCTTCATTATGTCTTTCTTTGTTTGGAAAGACATCCTCAAAAAACACCGCATTTCTTGACTCCATGATTGTGTTTACATGCACATCAGGGTTGTCAGATTTGTGCACAAGAAATCTATATGCACTACTGTTATGTGCATACCCAATGAATATGCAATCTATCGTTTTAGGCCCAATCTTGATTTGTTTAGGTTTAGGCACTTCCACCTTTGCTAAACACCCCCACACTTTCAAGTATTTATAACTTGGTTTGTGGCATTTCCACAACTCATATGGGGTCTTTTCCATCTTTTTAGATGGAATTATGTTGAGAATTACATTGGCGGAGAGAAGAGCCTCCCCACAAGTTCGAGGTAAACCAAGGCGATCAACATAGCATTCATCATCTCTTTCAGAGTACGGTTTTTGCGTTCAAAGCAATTCCGTTAGATTGAGAGAGCATATGGAGCAGTAGTTTGATGAATGATGCCCGAATCTAGGCATAATCCTTCAAATGGAGATTCATACTCTCCACCTCTATCACTACGAACCTTATTGATTAAATCTCGCTAAATTGATTCTCAACTTCATTTTTATAATTTTTGAATGCCTCGATAGCCTCATCTTTGCTACTTAGCAAATAAACATAACAGTATCTTGTACAATCATCGATAAAAGTTACAAAATACTTTTTACCGCCTCTCGATTGCACAAACTTTAAATCACACAAATCTGTGTGAATTAATTCTAAAGGTTCTGTATTTCTTTCCACGGATGGAAATGGCGCTTTAGTCATTTTTGCTTCAACACATACTTGGCATTTACCGGTTTGGTTAAATTTTAGTTTAGGTAACAAATCCAAATTCATCATTCTTTGAATTGATTTATTATTAACGTGTCCTAAACGATTATGCCATAAAGTGCAAGACTCAATCAAGTAAGCGAAGTAGAAGCATTTGTATTAGCCTCGGCAAGGCACAGTGAGTCTTAGGCATTATAGCCATTACATTCGGATTTAAATAAACCTTTGGTAAAATAACCTCTACCAACATACATCTCATTTTTGGTCAAAATGACCTTGTCATTACCAAAAGAAAGTTTAAAACCATTCTTATTCAGCATACCACCAGAAATCAAGTTTCTACGTATATCAGGAACATGGAGAACATTCGTGAGTGTCAGCTTCTTCCCAGAAGTCATCTTCAGAATCACGTTTCCAGTTCCCTGAATAGTTGATTGGGAAGAGTTTCCCATCCACAGCTTCTCACCATTGCCAGCCTTGTAGGTTGAGAAGATCTCACGGTCAGCACATACATGTTTAGTGGCACCTGTGTCCACAAACCACTGCCTCGGATTCCCCACGGTGTTGCACTCAGTCACCATGGCACAGAGATTGTCATCATCACCATCAGTTTCAGCCATATGAACCCTAGGTTTGTAAGGCTTCTTTGATCGGCATTCCGCAGCACGGTGCCCATGCTTGCCACAGTTGTTACAATTACCGTCAAACTTGAATGACGTCGGTTTTTTGAAGATTCCACAGTCTTCTTAACCAATTTCTCTGTCTTCTTTCTCTTCTGATTGTGAACCTCAGCGACATTAGCTTTCGCTTGTCCAACCGGCACAGAACGTTTTCTTTCAGATGCTCTATTGTCCTCCTCAATACGGAGTCGGACAATCAAATCATCCATCGTCACCTGCTTTCTCTTGTGCATGAGATAGCTCTTGTATTCCTTCCACGAGTCGGGAAGCTTCTCAATGACACATGCCACTTGAAAATTCTCATTGATTTTCAGATCTTCTGCTATCATCTCAGATATCAGAATTTGCAACTCCTCCACCTGTTTCACAATAGATTTAGTATCATTCATTTCATACTTCAAAAACTCATCGACAAGAAACTTCTTGGCACCAAAGATCTTCGGTTGTATATTTCTTCTCTAATGCTTGCCACAATGATTTAGCAGTATCATAAGTACAGTACACACCATACAACATGTTATCTAAACCATTAAGAATATAATTCTTGCACAGAAAATCACTGTGCTTCCAGCTTTCTACAGCAAGAAAAGCCGTCTTTTCAGGAGTTTCAGGTGGCGCCACTGGTGGGTCATCGATTAGCATTCTTGCTAGCCCAAGTGTTGTGATGTAAAACAACATCTTCTGTTGCCAACGTTTAAAGTTGGAGCCATTGAACTTCTCTCGGTCTCTCATGGTTAGCACCAGGAAGCGTAGTAGTTTGTGTCACCACAGCATACGTGAGCCGATGATCGGGATGTCTGTCCTCCGTTTGGCGCACCATCAGGAGTAGGAGTCACTTGACCGTCAGTTGCCATTTCTGTTCGAGACAGAAGATAAACTTTAGAATCGTATTTCAACGAAACCTTTTTCAATTCAAATTTCGTTTTTCAAACAAAGAACATAGGCAAAACCAATAAAATCGATGATATATTCGTGAAAAATATTTCGATTACACACGGTTTGATTTAGAACCTTTGTTCTAAAAAATTTGTCTTAAGTCATTAAACCCGTGTATAATTAAAATAAATAAAACGAATAAAATCAACAACAATTTTATTGATCTTGATAAACAATAACAAAGAAGTACAGAAAGAAAAAATAAAGGATAATGACGATTTGAGCCGAGACGAACTCTGTCCTTAAGACAAATTTGCCCCGGTATGTACCCCGTTTTGCAGCAATTGTCTCCCAGGAATTCTCAGATTACCTTTCAGAATAGCGGTACTGCAAACTCTGAACAACGACGAACTCTACAGTGCTTCAGAAACTCTTCACTTGATGCAAGAACAGTATGTAGAAGAATGTATGTATGTATGCAATTCTGGTGTTGTATTTCTGTGTCTGTGTGTTTTTCTTCCCATTCATGTAGCTCGTTTACATAGCAGAGGACATGGAAAAACTGATGGAAATGAACGACCTCTCACTCGAATTGAATGTCACAAATATCGAGATTATGTTGGAACTTGGAAAGCTAAAAGCCTCACTTTAATCACGACTTAAAGTTGGATAGGAACATGAACAGTCTCACTCTCGCAGATCGAGCCTCGGCTCGCAGATCGAAAAATAAATTAACGATTGCAATGCAAAACCGAACTCTCGACGACGCTGGCATGCACAAGCCAAGCGGTAAATCCGGATTGGATTTGCACCCTCTGCGCCAGCGTGAGAGAACGGTGTATAATGTTGGTTTCTTATTCCAACTACACTAAAACAATATCATATAAATATTGCTTCTTTTTCCTTCTTCCAACCAATGTGGGAGAAAAGTTTCTTCCCATTTTTCCTTTTCATAACACACACTTAAGCCCAATAGGCCCAATATGACATATCATCAATTTTCCAACAAACCGACTTTAAGCGTTAATTTTCATTCACTCGTTATCCGAATTGAATGATTCCAAATCTGAATTCATCTACGACTCACGTAGTTTTCGAATTAATAAAACATTACATATATTCTATACAAGAATATATCCGAAATACGCTTACAAAGTCACTGAATAAAATGATTATAAAATCATTTTTAATTCAATTCCACATTTTCTCCAACAAAAATTAAGTAAAATAAAATCATATTTAAAAATACGCGACAAAGATATAAAACGGGTTCTAAAGATGTCGGTTTTGAAGGGTGACGTAAGTCGTGACATTATTGGCTCAGGCTCGGTGACGCCCGTGGTCACGAACTAATTGATCTTCAAGTGGTGGAAAAACATGAATTTCAAGTCTAGGACTGTTTGGAGCACTCTACCAAGATCGGATGGAATCGCGGGGATCGGAATATGCAAAGCGACCGGAGCATTTTTCATGGCAAAGACAAACATTTGTTGTTGCTAGTTGAGAAGATCGACATAAACTCTCTCTACTTTGATTCCACTTATCTTCTTGTAAATATCTTGGGGTTTATAAATTTTGGAAATATAAGGTTCGGCACTCATAGGTTTTAAGAAAGCGAGACTATGTTTTGTCTATTTTTTTTTTATTAAAGAATGGTCAAGATAGGACTTTGTACATAAAATTTCTCCATTCGTCAATAAAAGACTTGTTTATTAAAAAAAAAGTTGGTTTCCCTTGTTAAAGCCAAAGAATCACTTACAAGTTACAATTTACAAATTAAAAGAAGATCTTACATAAAAATACCGAGTTTCACATCACCATGCTTATACATAGGGAATGATGTAGTAAGAGTAACAAAGGATGATGATTTAGGCACATACAAACTATATATAAAAAATACACAGAACATTTTTAGACCATACATTATCAAATTTTAAAATAAAAAAAATCAATATATAAATATGGACCACAAAACTCATCACTCGGTGGATGAGATGTATATTATTTCTGTGTATTGCTCATTTTCCGAGTTGTCAGCAAAATGACTTGATCTCTAAATCTGGTAAAACTAATCTGGAAATCAGCTGAGTGATGGTCAGCTGAGTGATGGTCAGCTGAGTAAGTGTATTCAAGTCAGTGAAAGTCAGCTGGTGGAGTCTGCTGAGTTTCTTATGGTGTCAGCAGCCTGCTGAGGTTTGCTGAGTTTTTTGAATACAACTGAGTTCTACATCTGGGTATTGATCAGCTGAGTTGGGCCAGCAGAGGGACCCACATCTGGGGCATTTATGGTAATCCGACAAAGATCCTTTGGCGGTTAGGGTTTTAGGGATCTGTGCCTATAAATACCAATTGTAATGATCATTGTAGTGTGTGTAATCTGTCTGAAATTCAGTGCATGATAAAATATCTTTTTGTCGTCCAGTGGAGTAGTTTAGACAACACCGAAAACCACGTTAAATCTTGTGTTCTTCTTATGTTATTTTTCTGTTGATTATTACTGTTAGATTGCATCTGGTAATTAACTCTTTTGCATCTAGATTCTTTACATGTTATAACACGAACAACAAATACATTTCACACGTAACAATTTATTGTTTTGCAATCATTAATTATTGAATAGCCAATTTTATATCACTTGGCCTCAATGCTTTAAATAATAACAATATTTTTAATGTGTCTCAAATAAAATATACCTAATCATTTATGCACGCAAAACCCGTAGAAGTGATATAAAATTGATAATTGTGGATAAAACAAGTAATGGTGCATAGAAAATTGATTGAGACATTTAAACAAATCCAAATTGTTACATTATTGTACTTCATTCATTATTATATCTATATATACACTCGTTATATCAGGTACTTGTTTTCAAGTATATATCCAAACATATGTCAACACAAATATGTAGGGAATATTATTATTGAATAAATTTGTTGACTTAAAAGAAGAACTAACATGTATGATCTAGTTTGTGGTAGCATAGGAGAGATACCTCCTAGTGTTCAAGTTAGACAAATATATTCTTTCTGAATACAGACTGAAAAAGATGGTCAAGTCGGCTGGATAATGTAATATGGATAAGAAATATTATTTTATGGATTTTTTATCAACACGTGCTCATATCATTTCCCTACGACCATCAGGGATGACAATTTCGATCCAACCCCGTAGATATCCATCCGACCCTACCCGTTAGAGTATGGTATAATATTCCGATTTTCAGAAAAGAGCAGACGTGTCATTTTACGAAAATTAAATATTATTATTCTTGTTCCTTTTATTGGAATTAAGTTTTTGTAGATAAATATATATATGTAAAGTCGAGTTATCTGTATATAATTGAAGGGAAAAGTCTGAAATTAAGGATAATTAATTAAAATAAGGGATTAGGTTAATTATTGGGATTTTATCTATTTATGGAAAATAAATCTCATTAGTTTCCATAACCAAAATGAAATCAGAATTTCTCCCTACGTTGAAAGAGAGAGACAGTGTGAGAGCAAGAGAAAGGTCTAGGAGATTTCTTCCAATTTCTAAGCCGTTTCTCAACCGTTTTCAGATTCGAGTAGAGCGTTGGAATCGTCGTGAAGAGGGCGTCGTTTCAGTACTAAAAGTTTGGAGCTTTGTCAATGTATGTAGTTTCGAACTAGATGTGTTCTTGGATGAGTTTTGGAGATCAAAACTCGTAGCTTTCGTAGTTTTGTTTCAATCGAAGCGTGTGATCGAATCTAACATATTTTGGAATTGATCACATAGGTTTCGTGCAAGAAGATTCAGGTTTTGTTGTTTTTCTGAGAGTTTGAAAGTTGGATTGCTTGCTAATAGATAAGAGGATCTTCCTACAAGTTAATTATGGTTTATTAGGTTTCGTTTTAAGGTTTGAGATGATTTTTATGCTAGGAATCATACCTTCGTGTTGCCTAAGGATTTAGAGTTGTTATGGTAGATAAAAATCATGTTTTCTGCTATTTTTCTGAGTATTTTGATGTTGAACATGCTTGGATTTGAGTATAGATCGTAAAAGTGCATAAAACGTGTTTAGGGAGTTTTAGGCGTTTCAATGTGCGCACATTGACTAGTGATGCAGCGCACATTCTTGGTGAATCGAATGTTTGATTGGGCAGTGCTAGAGTGTGCGCACATTCTCATGGAATGTGCACACACTGGCCGGGCTGGATGTATTTTTCGCCCCATGTGCACACAGTCCCCTGGAATGTGCTCACATTGCCCCTGTTTTTGATAAATAAGTTGGTTTAAGCTATAGTATGAGTCTTAAATGTTGTTTCATGATCATATAACATTAATTAAGCATAACAAGCCTCGATTGAGCTTCCGATTCGTTTAGTTTCGGCACCGAATGTACTCTTAAAGGGAGTTGAAGTTCGGATCCGTCGGAAGGGCATGAAAGGGCTTGTGCTTTGATGAACTAGAGTTCATCAATGTCTGTAATTGCTAGGCCTTGTCCGTGTCTAGTGGTCTAAGTGAGAGAAGTAAGGGTGAGGGAGCTTACTTGAAAACACTTAGGTGGCTAGTTAATAACCATTAGTAATTACATACTTGCATAGTAATAAGATTAAACGTCATGTCACTTTTGGTTAGGCACATGTGAACATCGGCTATGTGACTCATCCGGACAGGTGGATAACTCTGTAAGTCTCTGAGGCCCTACGTACGGAGGAACACAACCCCGTAAGCCTGAGACCCTACGTATGGAGGAACTTCACCGGACTTGTATGCATACCGGGGAAACGCGGGACTAACAGTGCAAGCCACTGTTGGTTGGCACCCTCTCGTGGTGGACACACATGGCGTAGTGCCCTTGAGTGCTGACGTAACCAAGATAAGCTAAGCTAAAAACGTATAGTCATGACATGTTGATGGACATGAAGTGAACCTTAGATTGAGTCGGTCTCAGAAAGATAATTTACTTAATCATAAAACTTGTTAATGAGTCTTAGTTAATTTGTAGCTTCTACCTCTTATTGAGTACTTTGTACTTACTTCAAATGCATTGTTTTTTCTATGTGTTTGGGGGAGAGAAGATGAATAGATAGATCCGGGGTTCGAGGCAGACTTTGATGATGACGTTTGAGGACGCCGGACTTGAAGAATTTACTTTTTGTTCTTTTCTTTATTATACTATAGACGTGTCGTTTCATTGGGGAAGTTTTGTAATTTCTTTTTAGTTTCATTTGGAGGATTTCGTACGTTTTAGATCTCGTTTGGTTTTCCAATGTAATAAATGTTACATTTTTACCTCTAGTATGTTGAGTTCTTTTCATAGTAGTATTTATGGTGTTTGCCGAGTCTTTTTAGCTTCCGTTTGCTATACTCGATACGACGTAGTAGAGGCTTACGTAAAATATTAGATTTATTTAATATTATACGTGCCGAGCGTTTCGTTTCCGGATAAGGACTCGGTATCCGGGAGCGGGGCGTTACAGGTAGGGTAGGGTATGGGTTAGACTTTTCAAAACCCGCCGAGGGTATGGTAGAGTATGAATATGTATTCTCTACCCGTCATAATACCCACCCGACCCACCGTATATATATTTTTATAATATATTATGCATAAAAATCAATAGTCTGTAAAGAAAATTAATAAAAACGTCATTTTTTTAAAAAAAGAAAAAAGGCCACATTGTCACTAAGAAAAAGAAACTAAATAAATATTAATTTAATTAATACTCATGCCTCAATCATTGCGAGTATTTTATAAAGATTGGATGTTACTGTTGTGACTTCTCTTCCGAATCGGCTAATTCCTATTGCATTTTCCGGCAACCTTAGTGTTCTATCGTAGCAACAAAAATGTTAGAAACTTAGAATTGTTCTTATATGTTGTTTTTTCATCTTTCTATTTTATGATTTTTTTAATTAGTTCTTCAACTATAATGCATTTTTCGGTTCGATAGCTATGTTTTTTTTATTACTTTTTCTTGTTAAATTTTATGCGTTGTGACGATGACGAATTATGTCACCTTGAATAATCCGGGCCCTAATATGAATCTAATGAAGAACACCCAAGAACCCTAATGCCAAAAAGAGTATGATGGTGGGGGATTTTGGTATTTGCGGCTGAGTCTAAGACTGTATCTTAGATTGCCTACGTATCCTGTTAAGTTCCAGGAATCAAGCCTTATGTAGTTCCTGGATTGGGGTATTTATAATGACAATACTTGCCTAAACCCTAAGGTTAAGTCGGCTTATGTTATTGTCATATTTACCCTTTAATGGGCCTTAAACCCTTGCCCAAGCTATCGTTGTTAATGGGCTTGGGCCGGTGGTGCGGACTCGTTTCGATGTCGATACCTCCGACCTGCGGTGATCGACAGACTCGTTGTCCTACACTGCTAGCTGGTGTGGACTCTGTCCTTATGGACTTGTCGTCTCACACTGCTCGATAGTCGATCGTCGTAGCCTGGAGTCTACTAGGCGGCCTTAGCCTCGATCCTGGGTATCGACATGAATACCTTGGTGCTTTATCCATAACATTGTTTCAGGACCAATCGATAGACGACACGTGGAGGGAGTGAAACCCTGTATCGTCACGTTGTTTCATGACAACTTCTACGTCTTTCACCAACCCGATGTATATCGTATGTTGACTATTTTTAAAGATGAAGATAATGATATAAATGATGTTGATGGTTAAATGGAATGGTCTCTCTTTCGTTTCTTGCTAGAACGGTATAATAGATTGAATAATCAGTGTGTTTGCTTTACTGTAGGTTTTTAAAAAAATATGTTTTGACCTTGATATTGATCTAATATCTGTTTTTTTTTTTTTTTTGTGTGACTACTTTTGAATAGTAATGGGATTGAGTCATATATTCATTGCAATGATAACCAACTTAGTTGGACAATTATTTTTACATTAAAAATTATCACTTCGTGTTGTCGATCGACCAATGTCATTTGTTTCGATTTGCGAGTTGGCTTTCTTTACTATATGGAGTTGCAATTCTTAATTGACAATAAAATTAGATATCATTGGATATCCACATACCCGTGGATATCCGTATGGGGAGGATATGAGTTTGAAGTTTTCTACCTGCATGGGTAATGTGTATGGTATGGGTAAAGAAATGTTTCGATGGGTATGGTATGGATATAGTCAAACCCGTACCCACCCGTACCTATTGTCATCCCTAACGACCATGGACAACAGTATTTACATGACAAACACGTGTCCATGTATACGACAAATATCTTTTGGCAAGCACTATTGCTGCAGTTAGAAGTGTCTAAATCCAGAGCAATTTTCCTTATTTACCCTTCAATGCTTTTTTGTTTTTTTCCGTAACATTTAATGCTATAATTAATGCCTTAAAAGCTAATAACCAATAATGTTTTTCTATTTCCTTTTACAAATTCTTAATTTTCCTTTAACTTTGTCTACTTATTTTTTCAAACCAAAAAAAACTGTGTATTTATCATATATTTTTTATAGAACAAATTAACTTATTTGAAGAATTTTTTTTATATAAACGTTCATTTGAGTACGTCGTTAAAAAAAAGTGTCAACCATGAGTGATTTTATGGTGCAACGGTTGTAGCAAGGTTATACCAAGTGGCATACATTAGAGCCTTTCATTTTTACTCTCTTTCACATAATACACTTTTATCGTGTGTGAGAGGTTAGAAATGTGTGGTCAGAATGATGCCACTTGCAGATAACCTTCCTACAACTGGCCGTTGATTTTAAAATTTCACGTCAACCATATGGCAAGAATTTTATTTGAGAAAAATATAACAAAAAAATTGATATATATTATATTCTGCCCGTTACTATGTTTAAAATAATTATAAATCTTTGATCAAAAAAAAAAAATTATAAATCCTACTATTTTACAATCAGAACATTAATATTTATATATGTTGCGTGTGACGTTTAAAAAGTACCAAATATGCTATATTCTATGAAGCACCAAATTTCAATCTAGAGGTCGTTCACAATGTTTGACATATTTACGGCACAACAAGCCTCCAATGCATATCGACAAGTTGAAGCACCAAGTATGAAAAGGTAAAAATTTAGGGTATGCTTGGTATATAAACCTGAAATTTAAAAAAATCAGGAAAAAATAAAAAAATGTTGGTAGTGGGATTTGAATTTACAACCTAGAATTATGAAGACTTCAGTAGTGGGATTTGAATTTACAACCTGTAATTATGAAGGCGAAAAGGGTTTATTCTTAAACCACTAGGATATAAGGCTTTTGTTCAAGAAAAATACACATAACATACTAATAATATTAACACTACTACTAATACAATAATAAAATTTTTGGGGGCTTGACACCACCCTGCATAGGGTGGTTCGCCCTGTGAAGCACGTATTGTTTAAAATTGTTAATACCCTACATAACGTGATACATTTAAGACACGGTGTCGACACTCCTTGACATGGATGTTTCATACCTTTAAAAAAAATCATGATTTTTTTAATTTACAATATCATAATTTAACAAACAACGTCTTATTTAGATTATTTGACGGATTTTTCTACTAGTATATATATATATATATATATATATATATATATATATATATATATATACTAGTAAAATTGAATGTCGTGCAAAGCACGGTGTGCCCATGCTAGCCGTGTAAATTTATCGAGTATTTTAATAATCATAGAGACTGAAATAATAACATAAAAGGTATACGATACGTGTCCGACAACCAACACGACATGATACGCTCTGATACATTACGATGGCATGTCCGGCACGTGTCGGTTGATGAAATGAATATCCGACACATCTTCGACATCTCCCGACATCGTATGGATACTTTTCGACACTACTGAACAATTTTTTTTCAATTTCTACTTAAATCTATTTTAACCGAAAAAATGAAGCTATCTTCGACATTATTTGCAACAACACGTGTTCTATCAAAAACACGACACGACACGCTTCGATACACCCCGACGCCATATCCAACAGTTGTCGGTTGATGAAATGAATATTAATTAAAATTTTAATTAAAATCTAACACACTGTTAACACTCAACGACACAAAATCGGCATCGTTCGACACTACTGAACCATTGACCAAAGAAAAAAACCAACACACACAATATATAGAAGTAAAAAAACGAAGACGGAAAAAAATAATAAAAATGTAGCACCCCAAAAAACGATGCTTCCTAAAAAAACCGGCATAGTACACACAAATGTAAAATATGGAAACTTCTTGTGTGGTGAGGATTTTAGAGTGAAGTGACCGGTGAGTTGATCAGGAACCACGCGCAGTTTAGATGTTAGATGTAAATCGTGTGGCGCTCGATCAACCCAACCTGGTCAATCTGTCATGCGTGAGGAGATCTTAGGAAGAACTTCGCATAAAATATATATATGCAAAAAGGAAAATAAAAACACACACAGACAAACTATAGTATATAGATATGAAATATCACGTGGTCGTATCGTAGACAGGATAAGAGAGCCAAAATAAAAAGAAGAGAGATCTAGATGGAAAGCAAAATAATATGTAATTAAATTGAAATCGGATACATCTTAAGCACAACACACATAATAAGATTAAGGCTAAAATGTAGATTAAAAATAAAAAAAATAAAAATCCGATGAACAGTAAAATAAAATAAAAAAACTGGGCCGATAAATAGTAAAAAAGAGATAAACAATAAAAAAAAAGAGCATGGTAGTAATGAGCGAAGAAAACGGAGGAAATAAAAAAAAAAGTCATCACCAAGGGTGAACACTTGCCTTCTTATTAAGTAGAGAGATATATATATATGATTTGAACAAAAATCATTAGACTCGAATTGATATTTTTATTTACAATGTCATAATTTAAAAACAACGTCTTATTTATATATATATATATATATATATATATATATATATATATATATGATTTGAACAAAAATCATTAGACTTGAATTGATATTTTAAATATGAAGATAGATCTGAAATAAAATAATGTCATGTTTCGCTATACGTTGAAAATATTTCTTACACGTGCCAAATGTTGTTTTCAAAGTATATTTAAGCTTTTATGAATTTTGTTTTTTTTTTTTTTTTATGTATTAAGTTTGTGAAATTACCTTCATCAAAAAAATTAAGAAATTATAAAGAAGCAAAAGGGAAAGAAAAAAAAAAGAATATTGAAGAGAGAAGAGACGCACAAAAAAAAGATATGATTGGTTTGATGAGAAACATTAATAGCCGACAAGTATTTTATTTCTTAGGATATCGTGCAACATCTAAACTCATTAAAGTATTAGAGAGTAGATAAGAAAAACTGCTCTGTATTTAGCAAAGTTGCTCTGGCAATAGCCCTGGCCATCTCTTTTTGAGAAGAAACAGATAAGTTCAGAGGATCGTCTAGTTCAATTGCTTTTGTTTTGTTACGAGTAAAGAAACGAGGCAGAATTGTTGTGACATTTGATTGCTTTTGATAAGTTCAGAGGATCATCAAGTTTGATTGCTTTTGTTTTGTTATGAGTAAAGATACGTGGCAGAATCGTTGTGACATTTGATTGCTTTTGTTTTATTATAAGTAATTATATGAGCGGATCTAAATTTTTTTTTTGGCCCAGTGCGAACCTAAAACTATATTTTGGATCGTAATATTGTTCCAATGGGGTCACCGAGCATAAAATCGTATTTGTGAACACAAACGACATTTTATAACAACAAAACTATATCGTCTTCATCATAAAAATAAATTTTCGGATCTCAGTGGCGTCACGTGACCCCACGTTGGCCCATGTAGATCCGCCAATACGAGACACAATCGTTGTGTCACAATAAATAATGTTGAATTACCATCTTTCATAAAAACTTGTTCGATGAGGTGTCACAATGAATAATGTTGAACTACCATCTTTCCTAAAGGAGGTGTCACAATGAACTACCATCCTTCGCAAAAGAGCCTAAACACCATGTCACAATGAATAATGTTGAACTACCATCTACCATCTTTCGCAAAAGAACCTCAACACTTGCACAATATTAATGGCGAGAATAATGTTGGCCGCAAGGTTTGAACCTAAGACCTTCCACTGTGATACCATGTTGACCTACCATATCTTCCAAACGTTTAAGCTGATGAGGATACATATAATTAACATTTTATACACTTTAACAAATACCACATATGTTATATGCACTGTTGATCATGATGAGTGTAAATTGATCATGATATAAATCCATCATAATAAACGGTGCAAAGGACTGTTGAAAACTAGTGTGAAGACTGCTGATTTGCTAGAAGAAACATTTCAACAAACGCCTTTACACACAATGTTTAAGTTGGTTAGGAAGTTAGTTAGGATCAATTCAGTTTGTGTTGCCTGTATAAACTGAAATTAGCATTGTACACTTAACTTTGGCATTCCAACAACATTTTCTCTCAAACGATTCTTGTGTATTCAAGTTGGGAAAATCTCAGTGGCGTCACGTGACCCCACGTTGGCCCATGTAGATCCGCCAATACGAGACACAATCATTGTGTCACAATAAATAATGTTGAATTACCATCTTTCATAAAAACTTAAGTCGATGAGGTGTCACAATGAATAATGTTGAACTACCATCTTTCCAAAAAGGAGGTGTCACAATGAACTACCATCCTTCGCAAAAGAGCCTAAACACCATGTCACAATGAATAATGTTGAACTACCATCTACCATCTTTCGCAAAAGAACCTCAACACTTGCACAATATAAATGGCGAGAATAATGTTGGCCGCAAGGTTTGAACCTAAGACCTTCCACTGTGATACCATGTATCTTCCAAACTTTTAAGCTGATGAGGATACATATAATTAACATTTTATACACTTTAACAAATACCACATATGTTATATGCACTGTTGATCATGATGAGTGTAAATTGATCATGATATAAATCCATCATAATAAACGGTGCAAAGGACTGTTGAAAACTAGTGTGAAGACTGCTGATTTGCTAGAAGAAACATTTCAACAAACGCCTTTACACACAATGTTTAAGTTGGTTAGGAAGTTAGTTAGGATCAATTCAGCTTGTGTTGCCTGTATAAACTGAAATTAGCATTGTACACTTAACTTTGGCATTCCAACAACATTTTCTCTCAAACGATTCTTGTGTATTCAAGTTGGGAAAATTTCCTTAGTTTCCCATCTTTCTGGAATTTGAATTTTGAGATTGACCTTCGTGGCTTCTAGCCATTTCTCATTGTCGGACCTCATCAATATTTCCTCATAAGTTTTAAGGTCATCATCTTCCATGAGGTATACTCCAGTGTATATGTGTGGTTCACGACGAGTCCTGGTGGACCTTCAAGGAGACTGTGTTTTGAGCAGGGGTCTCCACCTCATTAGTATGTGGTGCCTGATGAAATTCCATCAGCTAACTATTGTCTATAAGTGGTTCTTGAATTTCTTCGCGATTAATCTTACTCCCACTGACCATTTCCAGAATGAACTATTTTCTTCAATTGTGACCAGTTTTGGTGACAAACACATTTTGTTCTCCTGGGCGGTAAAATTTGTATCCTTTAGTTTCTTATAATAGACCACTCGACAATCATTTATCAAATCTGAGTTCTAACTTGTCAGACATCATCCGCTTCACATAAGTCGGACACCCCCAAGGGTAAGCTAGATTTCGTACTTTTCTTCTCCCATACCTCATATGGTGTAGAATCAACCGTCTTTGATGAGAGAAGGTAATATATAAACTATTCATTTGGATCATCGGATTGAAAATCAAGTTAAGTGCATAATGTAAAAATATGTGGACGTCAATCTATTACATAGAAGGATGGTACATGTAGGCATTAGCACATGAAAATAAGTATGATAATCCTTTTACACACCATCGAGGTCAAAGACGTGGAGTGAATACTCATTCCATAGGGTGTAACGGCTATTCGAGGCCAAGGACGACTTGCGCAACGTCGGCTATACAAGACCGTGGACGACCTGTGCACACCGGTTGTTAAGGACAGTGGACAACCTATGTTACGTCTGTTAATTGATATAAGAGCCACCTGCGCTATGTTGAAGATGAATTATACTGATGTTGCTTTCATATACTCTTTGTGGGTCCGCTAAATACCAAGTATAGGGTAACCGATTTCATCTATGTCAAAAAGTAAATTTGGTTCAAGTGGTGAGTCCTCTGAGGCGTCATGTTGAAAAAACTTTTGGTTAGACATCACTCCTGAATGAGAATCAGACTCTGCAAACACGATCCGATGTCGAACTCCCGAATTACGGATTAGTTGGGTCAGTTAAAAAAAGAAAATTATCTTTGACTCCTTATAAAATAAAATAAAAAATTTAAGTGGAATAATATGATAACGGTGCGTTATTATTATTATTATAATTATAAAGAGAAAATTTAAAGAAATCTCGCTGAGGGTGAGAAGAGAAAGACTATCAAAATTAATAACGTGTTGGAGAACGCAAACCGGAAATAATTACAAAGTAACGTCCAATAGAAATGTTTGACAATAATGTGAAAACCCTACTACTATTTTAATAATACTATTCGTCGGTATCTTATTACTATTATTATTATTATTTTTTGTTTTGTTGTTGATGATACCATATTTCCACTTTTAATGATTAAAAAAATATGGAGTCGCTGTTATATAATAAATTAAGTGATCATCAAACAAAAAAAACACTCACATGTAAAAAAGAACATATATAGCTTTTTTTATTATATTCAGATACACTTTCTCCGACTTGAAGTATTTCAAAACGAATTTCCATAGTTATAGGTACTTGGTTTTTTTTTTTCCATTAATGGAAAACACAACCAAAATCATTCAATCTATAATTTTTTTTTTCTGATTTTAATTTTTTAATCACAAATCATTTTAACTATTAATTATTTTCTTATTTCCCTCAAAAAAAAAAAAAATTTCTTATAAGCATATATGTATACCTTTTTTTATAAAAAAAAAAACCTACATGTATTGACATTTTTTTTGGTTGAGTAAACAAGAAATTTTATTAATTAATGTCCGCAAAATACGCGGCTAGAACGTCTCCGGAAGGCAAACTACCCCCAAAAAGTCACATCAAGTAAATACAAAGCATGACGTTCAAGAAGGTGTGCATATACATTGTCCGTATGGTGAACAAAAGAGAAAGAAATGGAATAAAAACTTTGGAGCAGAGCTAAGCAATCATTCAGAAGACAACCATGAGTAGTGATATCATCCACAGGCTGTCGAAGCTGCTGCACACAAGCCAGACAATCACTTTTCACCTTCACCGCCGCTGGAAGCGGATCCAAAGACACCTGTGGGGGTCACGTGATTCCCACCGAATTTTTTATAAAAAATTAGTATTAAAACTATGTAGTATTGTTGTTAAAAATGTCGTTTTGTCGATAAAAAATTGATATTTTAGACACCGGTGACCCTATTGAAATTTTTTTGGGATAAAAGATGTAGTTTTAGACTCCAATGACACCAGTGGAATAAATTCCTGGATCCGCCACTGCCCGCCGCAAATGCAATCGCTGCACATCTTCCATTGCCACATAAATGCCTCGAATCTCCATGTATTCGGTCGACCCCATCAAAAGGGATTATTTCGGAATGCCACATATCTCGTGGTGTAAATGTGGAAATACCACTTTAGTGCAATTTTCACGATTTTGGTTCGCAATTTTCTCCCTTTTTTCACAAATGTGCGACGATCTTGTGACACACAAATCCCTATCGGGTTCCTTCCCAATTAGGGTTTAGTTTGGTTCAAAACACCTAAAACACAAAAACGGAGTGGTATTTCAACAAAAAGAATGGTAGTCAGAAATTCTCGCTTCAATAGTGAGATTTTACAAAGCGCCCCCATCAAAGATAGCCTACGGCGTCGGCATGCAAGACTGTCCACATGTATAGACATTTTAAATGGTGAAATTTCTACACTCCCTCCAGTCCATATTTAGTGTTGACTAGCAAATGGTATATCGACAACTACTCTCCCATTTTCCGGAGGGAGATTATTCTCACGTAGTGTCTCCACGCGGTGCGGACAGCAGACAGTGCACAAGACACCACACACCACACACCTTCATTCTCAGATTAAAGCGCGTGCTGCTCGATCGTTTCACCCGTCACTTCACCACAAATTCCCTCACCACACAATAACTTCACTTTCCGGAGGGGCACAATTATTATTATTATGACCAATTATAACAAAGTCCTACCATGCATGTGTAATACACTAACACCTGGGGGTGGCATCGGGTCGGGATCCGACCCGTAAACCTCCTATCTGAAATCCGGTCCGATAAAATTCGGATTCAATTTTTCTTCCTGAACCCGTAACCGATTAGCGTCGGGTCCCGATCCAATGGGATCCCGAATGTTCGGGATCTCGTCGGGTCGGGAATGAATATCCCGAACACATGATGCATGTTAAAAAATATTCATGTTAATATAAAAATATGACAACAATTATTTGATCAAAATAATAGTTCAAAAGGTGGGGCGGAGAAATGAGTTAACAATGACAGAGTCGACGGCCGGTGGCTTTTGTGAGAAAAGAACACTCTGGAATAATATAAGGCAAAGAGAGGTGCAGAGAAATTGAGAAACGATTTTAATCAGAGAGAGTGTAGTATGTTTATGTTTTTAGTAATTAGGGATGTGTGTGTGTGTGTGTGTGTATATATATATATATATATATATATATATATATATATATATATATATATATATATATATATATATATATATATGAGTGTGTGTGTATTCGGTGGGATCGGGACCCTGTTTGGTTTTAGGGTAGGTTGGATCCATTTGGATCCAACTCAATATTTTATTCATCCACTATCTTATTTATTATTATTTTATTATTTTATTAATATTTCTCTCACCAATCATTTCACCAAGAATAAATAAAATAATATTAATCAATTCATTTCATTCACTACCTACACTATTCAACCATTACTTTATCAAATTTGCCACCCTACTAACACCTGACCATTGAGTATTATTCTCCCGTATTTTTTTGGCTGTCGATTTGAAAAAAAAATTAACTGTTATTTTTGAATGAATCTAGTTATTTTTTAACTTAAGGTTAATCATATTTTTATGAACATGATCAATTATTTTTTTAATATGACAGTTAAAAAACGGATTGAGTATTATTATGCTCTTTTGTTTTACATTTTATATGTGATTTTATGTTTGGTAATTCTCATGATGAAGCATAATAATATAATGTCATAATTGTGTCTTATATCTATTTTATTTTTATTTTTTCTCGAAGTTTATGATTTTGCGTGAGTCATATGTGATAACATCACATGTCATTTTATTATAATAAAAGTGTGTGCAAATTTTTATATATATATATATATATATATATATATATATATATATATATATATATATATATATATATATATAACAGATAAGAAATAGAACAATATGACCATTTATTTCATAAAGTCATGCTTCATCACTTTAAAATTACGAAGAAATTCATATCAACTGAAATGAAATAATTTACTACTATAACTTCAAATTTCCTTTCACTCACTCCAAATAAAAATAAAACCTTCAAACATCCTGCTAAAAAAATGCCCTTCGAATTTGGGTTTCATAGTAAAAAAGGAAAAGAAGAATGAGTAGTGATTGTGACACAACATAATGTCACAACAAATTCATAACGCATTTTTAAACTTGTAGTACATATTGATTTATATAGATCAGTAATATTCGACTTTCGGGAAAGAGGCAGAGCGTGTTTTCATGTAAAACGAAATATTGTGCTCTATTTCTTTTATTCGGAGTTAATTATTTTGGACATTATATATATATATTCTAAATTTTATATATGTAATTAAAAGGAAAATCGTTTTGTGGTCAAGGGCAATTAAGGAAAATGGTTAACTCTTTTAATGCTAAGACCTAACCTAATTCAGGATTTTCAGTTTGATTTCAGCCTTCCCCTCCCCTTGTGCGGCATTGTGAGAGAGAGAAAGAGAGAAAAGAGAGTTCTTCACAATTCTAAGAGGTAGAGTTGATCGTTTTCAAAACGGATTCAAGAATTGGACTCGGCGTGAAGAGCACAGCATTTTTGGCATCAGTTTTGTGGGATTGCAGCAGTTTTTCAGAGCAGTATTGATCAGTTTTGGGGCTGCAAATAGGTAAGAGCAATGAAATCCTATGAATTCTATCATTTGTTATAAGGAATTGATCATGTTTTAAGGCTTTTTGGTGTTAGAAATATAAATCTTTGTTTTGGTTAAAGACTATGGTTGTTACAGTACGTCTAGATGTGGATCCTTGTGTTGTTTTGTTGGTTATTTGCTGGTTTTGGGTTGAATTGCGATCTGGAAATCGCATGATGATGAAGTTAGGGTTTTGGTCGAACAGGTGGACGGGCGTCCGGTTCTCTCGGACGGGCGCCCGCTTAGGTCGAATCTCGCGACGGGCGCCTGGCTTATCCGGACGGGCGCCTCGAGGTGCAATTTTACATTCGAGATTGAATCTGTTTTGGGTGGACGGCGCCCACTATTTTGGACGGGCGCCCAGTATTTAAACGGGCGCCCGCTTTTGTATGCGCCTCTTTCTATTGTTAATCGTTGTTCACCAAATATACATGCTTTACTTACTTGAGATATATATATACGATATGTTAAACATGGTATAACTTAGACAAGCCTGGATTGAGCTTCGATTCGCTCGCTTAAAACACCGAATGTACTCTTAAAGGAGTTGAAGTTCGGATCCGTCGGAAGAGCATGATAGGCTTGTGCTTTGATGAATTAGTATTCATCAATGTCGTGTATGTGCTAGGACTTGTCCGTGTTCAGTGGTTCAAGAAGAGAGTAGTTGTGTGAGGAGAATACTTGAAAACACTCAAAGTTGGCTAGCTAATAACCTAATAAACAACGATGTGACTAGTAAAAGATTAAACAACATGTCTCTCTTGGCTAGGCACCAGGCTAAATCGCGATGCATGTGCTACCTCTGAAGGTAGAAGAACCTCGTAGAGTCAAAAAGACCCTAAGCACGGAGGGACTCTGCTTTGAGGTGTGCGTGCTATCGGAGTCTACCTTTTCTAGACTTCGGGATATTGGTGTGATCCACTAATATGTTGCAAAAGAGTGTTCCCAAGGAAAGAAGAACTCAGAGGTCAAAGACCCTAAGCAGAGAGGACTCTGGCGAGGGGACGCGCGTAGTGCCCTTGAGTGCGGTTGTAACATAGATAGGCTAAGTTAGAAACAGATTAGTCACAACGTGTTGATGAGCATGAAATGAACCCTAGATGGAGTTGGTCTCATTTAATCAACTAATTAAATAATTATCTTTTCGCTATAACTATGTTTGTCTTCATAGCTTCTCTTTCTTGCTGAGTACATTGTACTTACCTCGAATGCATTTTCTTTTATGTGTTTGGGGTGAGAAGACGAACAGTGTTCGAGGAGAGTTTTGACGACGACGTGTGAAGGCGCCGTTGAAGTTTCAAGAATGTTTCTTTACTTGTTTTTTTTGGTGGCTCTTGTAATGATTACGAGGTAGATCTGTTGGTTCTTTTGGTTGCTACGCATCGCCTTTGGGATTTCGTACTTTTCCAATGTAATAATTTACATTTCTATCTTTAGAATTTCTTGTTTCTATTCTTAGACGTTGAAAAAATATACCCGAGTTTTGCTTCCGCTTTGCTTTCATTCGACACGACATAGTAGAGGCTTACGATAAAATGAATTTACTTTTATTTTATACGCGTTTAACGTTCCTTTTCCGGATAAGGACTCGGTGTCCGGGAACGGGCGTTATAGCTTGGTATCGAGAGTTAGCGTTCTTTAGACTTCCTTTCCTTAAGATAAGTTTCTTTAGATCTTTAGTAACGCCTGGTTTTCTTGATCTTTCAAAGATGGTAACGACAAGCGAGAGGCGTTCGTGGAGCCGGAGCTCGGGGGGTTAGTCAAGGGCGGTGGAGCCCAAAGTGCCCGTAGTAGAGGGCGGATTTGTGAGGCGTAATCCTTCGCCTCGTTTGAGTCTTTCACCACCACCCCATACACCCACGCTACACCACGGTCTCAACAGGATGTGTCACCGAGGCCGCATCGAACCGCCACCCCGACCACCGCCAAGATATAACTACATTTATGGAGAGCCTGGACAAGCACCTATTCGTGTCACCGTAATAGGCGACATTCCACCGATTAGTGCGCCACCACCCGGTGACCAATGTGTATCCACCACCATCTAGTGCTTATCCTCCAAAGGTATCCTCAAGAAGCAGCAGGTCTTTTACCCTCCTCCCGCAGTCATGTTCCTCAACCTACAAGCATACCACCTTCACCACGCTTTGACCACCAAAGAAGGCATCGGTCATCCACCCTTTGGTTATCATGCAATTTCAACAAAGATCGCCTTATCGGGGTACTATCTCAGATCGAATGAGCCTCAAGTAATCCCACCTTATCCTCAACATCGCGAGATCACCGCGATGTATCTTTTGGTTACCCTCCGGTTCACCCACCGATTAGACCGGCTTTTGAGCAAGCACCAACGGTGGATTGGTATACTGAGATTGAGGAGAAATCGAGTTGAGAACTTCTTTGGTAATGTGGAGCATTCTAAAGCGAGAGGAGTGGATAAGGGATTCGAGAAAGCTTGTAGGAACATACATGTTCTCGAGACAGAAATGGCATGACTAGCGCAATGATTTTATGTTGGGGAGCAGAAGCATGGATTGATGCCGCCCAAAGCAAAGAACGGTAAGGTAACGGATTGGGAAGGGTTCAAGACGATGTTTTATAATGAGTACTTCCGTTCTGATTCAAGCGAGATAAAGCAAGTCAATTCTCAAGCACAAGCAAGGTAATCACCCGGTGCCCAAAGATACTAATAAGTTCAATGAGCTAGGAAGGTTCTATCCGGAATTGATGAAGGTAGAAGAGAGAAAGATGGCCCTCTATAAGGATGGGTTGGCCTCACGAGATTGATCGGGCATGCGAGGATTCACGGCAAGGAATATGGCGAGTTGATGAATAAAGCCTTGGAAGTCGAAACTTTCGGAAGAGAGCTACGAGTGGTTGTTAATAATAAGAGAAATTTTGGGACAAGTCAAGGCGGTTATAGGGGCGCCACAAAGAAGCGTACCAAGAAGACTACGGCTCCTACAAAGAGACTAAGGCTCGAATAGTGCACCACTTTGCCCCAAGTGCAACAGAAATCATACAGAGAGTGCAGCAGAGTAGTAACGGTTGTTACGCTTAGGTGAGCAAGGACACTTTTCTAGAGCGTGTCCAAACAGAGGAAACAAGAGTGGTTCGAGCTAAGGTAGCGGAGAGCGGCCCGAGCCGACCGGTTCGAGTTTTTGCAAATGGATGCTAATTTTGTGGAACCAGAGGATGACGTTATTTCAGTACCATGTTTTGTTTCATTCTTTTGTTAAGATATTTTATAGCGTGATTATTCATGTTGTAACTATATTTAAATAAATGAATATGCATCCTAGGTACGATAATCTTAGAAAACCTAGTGGTCAAGGCTTTGTTTGACACGGGAGCGCCAAATACTTTTGTGTCAACCAAGGTAGCTAAGAAGTTGGATTTACCTTGAGCCTTTAAGAAACACTTTGGAGATAACTACGCCGTTAGGGAAGGTAACAAGGGTAACTAGAATGATACCACAAGTGGAAGTTCGAGTCGGACCTTATCGATGTAAGAGCAACTTTACAGTTTTGGACTTTTCGGATTTTGATGTAATCCTCGGAATAGATTGGCTATCCGAGAATTATGTACACTTGGATCAGTAAAAGAGAAGAAAGTGACTTTTAAAGTACACGGGAAATCAGACAAGATGTATCAAGGAATGTGTACAAGCCGAGTAAGAAGAAACATCCGATCATATCGGGCAGTTAAAGCGGTAAGGGCTTGTCGAAAGGTTGTGAAGGCTACTTGTTGTATGCAAGTGGGCGTGGAACAAGTGAAGCCTAAGTTCGAGAGACTCCATAGTGAGGGAATACCTGAGGTATTTCGGGAGAGTTACCGGAAACATGCCGGACAGAGAGATAGAGTTTGAAATTCGATTGATACGGGAGCGCACGGGTCGCTAAAGCACCTTCTGTGAATGGCACCGGCTGAATTAAAGGAGTTGAAAGCTCAACTTAAAGATATGCTTGAAAGGAACATAATTCAGCCCAGTACTCGCGCCTGGGAGCACCTGTTTTGTTTGTGAAGAAGAAAGATGGCAGCATGAGAATGTGTATCGACTACAGAGCATTGAACAACCTTACCATCAAGAATAAGTACCCTCTACCAAGGATAGATGATCTGTTTAATCAGTTGCAAGGTAAGAAAGTGTTTTCCAAGATCGACCTGAGATCCGGATATCATCAGTTGAAGGTTAAGATAGCAGATATACCGAAGACGGCTTTCAGTACGAGATATGGACATTATGAGTTCCTTGTTATGCCTTTTGACTCACTAATGCTCCATCTCGCATTTATGGATTTGATGCAGCGAGTCTTCATGCCGTACTTGGATAAGTTCGTGATAGTGTTCATAGACGATATCCTAGTTTACTCTAAGGATGAGAAGGAACACGAGGAACACTTAAGGATAGTGTTGGACACACTGAAGAAGAATCAGTTGTATGCGAAGTTTTCTAAGTGTGACTTTTGGTTGGATCGAGTGAGTTTCTTGGGTCATGTCATTTCTGGAGATGGCATTCAAGTTGATCCGGCAAAGATCGAGGCAGTTGAGAATTGGCCTAAACCTACCACAGTCTCAGAAGTAAGAAGTTTTCTTGGGTTGGCTGGTTACTACCGGAAGTTCGTACAAGATTTTCGAAGATAGCTACTCCACTCACCAGGTGACACGTAAGAATGTGAAATTTGAATGGACTAATGAATGTGATAAGGCCTTTCATACCTTGAAGAGTAAGTTGACTACGGCACCAGTGTTAGCAGTTTCGGAGATTTTTGATAACTATGATGTCTACACGGATGCTTCGGGACAGGGTTTGGGGTTGTGTGTTGATGCAAGGAGGAAAAGTGATAGCTTATGCATCTAGGCAAGTTGAAGGTACATGAGAAGAACTACCCGACACATGATCTAGAGTTGGCGCGGTAGTATTTGCCTTAAAGACTTGGAGGCATTACTTATATGGGGTTAAAGCAAGGATCTTCACCGACCTTAAGAGTTTAAAGTATTTCTTCACACAAGAGAACCTGAATATGAGACAGAGGAGATGGTTAGAGTTCGTTAAGGACTATGATTTGGACATTCAGTACCATCCGGGTAAAGCGAATGTAGTGGCAGATGCTCTGAGCAGAAACCGGTGTTTGCGACTTCCAAAGTGTTGAGGTAATGGCAGAAAGGTTTGATGGGTTGGAAATCAGAAGCTTCGATCAGATTGAAGACCGGCAGTTTGTGGCACCGTTGTTAGCAAGATCAGAGTTGATGGATGATATTCGGGGAAAGCAAGACGAAGACCCGGTTTTGTTGGACTTGAAGCGTGTTGCTAGAGAGAAGCCTACGGTTGATTACGTGTTGGATAAAAGTGGAAATCTGTGGTATCGGGATCGTCTATGTGTACCTAACGTTGGCGACTTAAGACAAAGAATTATGGAAGAAGCACATAGGATAGCTTTTGCGGTTCATCCGGGTGCTACTAAAATGTATAGAGACTTAAAGGAAAGATTTTGGTGGCCCTCGATGAAAGTGGAAATAGCCAAGTTTGTGGCCGAGTGTGATGTATGTCAGAAGGTTAAGGCGGAGCATAGAAGACCCGGTGGAATGCTTAAGCCATTGGATATCCCGGAATGGAAGTGGGATAAGATCACAATGGACTTCATCACCGGATTACCTAAGACAAGAGGCGGACACGACGCAATTTGGGTAATCGTGACATGATTGACCAAATCGCCCATTTCTTACCGTTACAAGGTCGACATGCCATTAAAGAAGATGACGACACTATATATCCGGACAATATAGTGAAGTTACATGGAGTTCCGATCTCGATAGTTTGAGACCGTGATTCGAGATTCGTAAGTCGATTTTGGAAGAGCTTGCAAGAAGCCTTGGGACCAAGTTGGATTTGAGCACGGCTTTTCATCCTCAGACATGGATGGACAACCGAGAGGACCATCCAGCACACTCGAGGACATGTTGAGAGCTTGTGTTTTGGAGGTAGGCGGATCATGGGATGATTACCTATCGGTAGCGGAGTTTGCCTACAACAACAGTTTTCATGCAAGTATAGGCATGCCGCCGTTTGAAGCGTTGTATGGGAGAAGATGTCGCGACGCCTTTGCTTTGGGATGAAGTCGGGAGAGCAGATTACAGGGCGAGAGATGGTTGAACAAGCAAAGGAAAGGGTTCAGTTGGTCAAGAAGAATCTGAAGGCAGCTCAAGACAGACAGAAAAGTTGGGCTGATGTTAGAAGAAGACCTCTGGAGTTTGAAGTCGGCGATAGAGTTTACCTCCGAGCTTCGCCGATGAAAGGAGTGAAACGCTTTGGACAAAAAGGAAAGCTAAGTCCAAGGTATGTTGGACCTTTTGAGATTTTGGAGAGAGTTGGGGACGTTAGCTTATAAGCTTCAGATTGCGTAATCAATGTCGAGAGTCCATAATGTGTTTCACGTTTCGATGTTGAAAAAGTGTCGACGAAGAATGATGTGGAAACTACGGTTGACCCAGAAATCTCACAAGATAATCTTGCTTATGACGAGAGACCGATCAAGATCCTAGACCGGAAAGAAAAGATGATTAAGAGACGGATGATCCCTTTGGTGTTAGTTCAGTGGAGCAATCATTCACCCGAGGAGGCAACTTGGGAAGTGGAAAGCGACATTCTTAGTGAGTTCCAAGAATTTGGGGATTTACCAGGTATGTTCTAGTTTCGAGGACGAAACTCCTTTTAAGGGGGGGAGAATGTAATATTCCGACTTTCGGGAAAGGGCAGACGTGTCTTTTTGCGAAAACGAAATATTAGGTTCGGTTTCCTTTTATTCGGAGTTAATTATTTTGGACATTATATATATATATATTCTCGAAATTTTATATATGTAATTAAAAGGAAAATCAGTTTTGTGGTCAAGGGCAATTAAGGAAAATGGTTAACTCCTTTTTAATGCTAAGACCTAACCTAATTCAGGGATTTTCGTTTGATTTCACCTTCCCCCTCCCTGTGCGGCATTGTGAGGAGAGAAAGAGAGAAAAGAGAGTTCTTCACAATTCTAAGAGGTAGAGTTGATCGTTTTCAAAACGGATTCAAGAATTGGACTCGGCGTGAAGAGCACATGCATTTTGGCATCGATTTTGTGGGATTGCGGCAGATTTCAGAGCGGTATTGATCAGTTTTGGGGCTGCAAATAGGTAAAACAACTTGATCTATGAATTCTATCATTTGTTATAAGGAATTGATCATGTTTTAAGGCTTTTTGGTGTTAGAAATATAAATCTTTGTTTTGGTTAAAGACTATGGTTGTTACAGTACGTCTAGATGTGGATCCTTGTGTTGTTTTGTTGGTTATTTGCTGGTTTTGGGTTGAATTGCGATCTGGAAATCGCATGATGATGAAGTTAGGGTTTTGGTCGAACCCAGGTGGACGGGCGTCCGGTTCTCTGGACGGGCGTCCGCTTAGGTCGAATCTCAGACGGGCGTCTGGCTTATCCGGACGGGCGTCTGAGGTGCAATTTTACATTCAGGATTGAACTGTTTTGGGTGGACGAGCGTCCACTATTTTGGACGGGCGTCCAGGTATTTAAACGGGCGTCCAGTTTTGTACTGCCTCCTTTCTATTGTTAATCGTTGTTCAGCCAAATATACATGCTTTACTTACTTGAGATATATATATACGATATGTTAAACATGGTATAACTTAGACAAGCCTGGATTGAGCTTCTGATTCGTTCAGTTAAAACACCGAATGTACTCTTAAAGGGAGTTGAAGTTCGGATCCGTCGGAAGAGCATGATAGGCTTGTGCTTTGATGAATTAGTATTCATCAATGTCTGTGTATGTGCTAGGACTTGTCCGTGTCTAGTGGTCTAAGAAGAGAGTAGTTGTGTGAGGGAGAATACTTGAAAACACTCAGGTTGGCTAGCTAATAACCTAATAAACAACGTATGTGACTAGTAAAAGATTAAACAACATGTCTCTCTTGGCTAGGCACCAGGCTAAATCGCGATGCATGTGCTACCTCTGAAGGTAGAAGAACCTCGTAGAGTCAAAAAGACCCTAAGGCACGGAGGACTCTCTTGAGGTGTGCGTGCTATCGGAGTCTACCTTTTCTAGACTTCGGGATATTGGTGTGATCCACTAATATGTTGCAAAAGAGTGTTCCCAAGGAAGAAGAACTCAGAGGTCAAAGACCCTAAGTCTGAGAGGACTCTGCTTTGAGGGGATGCGCGTAGTGCCCTGAGAGTGCGGTTGTAACATAGATAGGCTAAGTTAGAAACAGTTAGTCACAATAAACTCTTTAGGTCAAGATCAATCTTACTCCCACTGACCCTATCCAGAATAAACTCTTTCTCAGAAAGTGGCCGATCCCCGGCAACAAACACCTTTTGTTCCTCAGGATGGTAAAATTGGTATCCTCTAGTTTCTCAGGATATCCCACAAGCAGACATTTGTCGGATCTGGCCTCTAATTTGTCAGGCATCATCCGCTTCACATAAGTTGGACAACCCCAAGGTTTAAGATATGCCAGATTTGGTTTCTTCTTTGCCCATACCTCGTATGGTGTAGAATCAACCGCCTTTGATGGAACTCGGTTCGATTGTGTAGGATGCGGTTTTAGAGCATACCCCAAAATGATTTTGGGAGAACTGCATAGCTCATCATGGATCGCACCATGTCTAACAGGGTGCGGTTCCTCCTCTCAGATACGCCATTCATCTGTGGCGTCCCGGGGGGGGGGTCCATTCAGGCAGAATCCCATTCTCCTTCAAATAATCTTGAAACTCTCCGTCTAGGTATTCTCCACCTCGATCGGATCGAAGTGTTTTGATTTCTTTACCCGCTTGTTTCTCCACTTCTTACGGATTCCTTGAACTTTTCAAGGCTTGATTTAAACTTCATTAAGTATATATAACCATAGCGTGAATGGTCATCATGAAAGTGATAAAATAAGAGTATCCTCATTTGGCTTGAATTGACATTGGGCCACATACATCAGTATGTATGAGCTCAAGCAATTCATTGGATCTTATCCCTTTGCCACTAAAAGGTGACTTTGTCATCTTGCCAAGTAAACAAGCTTCGCATGTGTCAAACGATTTGTAATCGAATTGATCAAACATTCCATCTTTATGGAGTTTGGAAATGCGATTCTTATTTATATGGCCAAGTCTACAATGCCATAAGTAGGATTCATTCAAGTCATTTGTTTTGGCTTTCTTGTTATTTATATTAAGTACGTCAACATTCATATCTAATATGTAGAGACCATTGCTAAGTATGCCAAAGGTGCCATAAAAGATTCCATCACGTGAAAAAGAACAACATTTATTCTCAAACGAAAAGAAAATCCATCAACATCTAATGCGAAATAGAAATAATGCTCTTCGTAAAGAGCAGGAACAAAATAACAGCTTATTGAGTTCTAGTACTAGCCCACTGGGCAATGGAAGAAAATAAACTCCTACGCCGGCAAGCAAAGAACACTTGCTCCATTTCCAACGCTGTAGGTCCACCTCTCCTTTCCTCAGATCTCTAGTTCTTCTTAGTGCCTGTGATATTCAGACAAATATGAGAACCACAACCAGATCTAATACCCGGTGGTTAGACTTAGAAGAAGTAATGTTGATCTCAATCATAAATATACCGAAGTCGAAGCATCGTAATGCTTCTTCTTGGTACTCAAGAAGCCCCTGCAGTTTCTCCTCCAATGTCCGGTCTCACCGCAATGGAAGCAAGCATCCTTGGATTTGTCTTTCGCTATTTTAGGCGTTGGCTTAAGTGCGACCTTTGCCTTCTTGGACTTTTTCTCGGGCTTTTGGCTTGCCCTTGCTTGAAGTGACCAAAGCAACACTTGCTTTCCCTTCCCCACACGGTGCCTCGTAGCCTTCAACATGTTCAATAACTCCGCAAGGAGCAATCTATTTTGTTCATGTGATAGTTCATCACAAATCATGAGAATGAGTCGCAGAGATTGCGTAATCAAGTCAATACTCAACTCGCTCCAACTTGTGGCCCAAAGCTTCCCAAGCTCTCTATGTACCCGATCATTTTAAGCACGTGTGACCCCACAAGATTCTGGATGCCATCTTACTACCTAAACAGGCCTTCGAGACCTCGCACTCTCGGTGTGAGACCGAGAAGCGTAAAGTTCCTTCAGTGAACCATGATAGAGTAGGCGCCCATAGACTCATCTGCTTTCGCAGATTGTGTCATAGAAGCAAGCATGATACATGTAGCATCGATCGCCGTAAGCAATTGCTTGTTGTACTTCTCGACAACATCTCGCGGCCGAACCCTCAGCGGGCTTTTCCGGTAGGGCCTCGTCCAAGACATAGCCAATCTTCTCGTGCCTCAAAACGATTTTGAGGTTTCTTTCCCAATCGAGAAAATTAGTTTCGTCAAGCTTGTTTTCGATGATAAAACGAAGGTTCAATTTGTTTGACATTTTCTACAACAATAAATAAAGATAGAATAAGTAAAAGCTCATGTATAAAAAACCTAAATTTGCACTAAGAAATTTATAAGGTTTTACTCCCACTAGCCAACTATTCCCTATTGGCTTTCAAGAATTTAATTAATTCTTTAGTGGATGGAATCCTATCTAGTTGACTCGATCCCCGACGTGGGCCGATCGACCGGGTCAATTTCGAAGGTGGGTACTATTTACCGATCGAATCTTATTCGATTTCCATTGGTTGACTAGTCAACTCTTTGACAATTCACATCTCTATGTGATAGCCACCCTTTGTCTCTAAAATCGACGGTCCCCGACGTGGGCCAATCACCGCAAGATTCTTAGTCGAGTCAGAACCCAAATATTCATGAGATCTCATAACGATCATATCTCGATAATGACGATATACCCGTGGTAGTCAACTCCCGACGTGGGCGATCGTTGATCCGAACAAAGGCTCTTCACCGTCATTGTAATATTGGGAGACAATTTTGGCTCGATTTTTGGCGTGGGAATAATTTTAAATTAATTCACTTAATTAATTTTGTTTAATTATGGTCTCATCTACTATGTGCATATTACTACGATATCATATAAAGTAAAACATACACAACATTCCGCGCATAAAATAAACGGTATGATCATGGACTTTTTCTAAAGTGCGGTTTCGAATACAAATCGATTTAAACCGCTGGGTCACAAACTAAGGGTATCTCGCAGAACCGCCAATAGGATCTTTATTGTTTGACGCCAATGGGTTCTTTATCTCTCCTTGGTCTTGAACTTCTTGCTCCATTCTTGTTACATAATAAATAATTACACCCGCCGCACACAGGGGGGAGCTCAGGAATGGGATAAATACAAAAAAGTAAACTAGGTCACGTTCTTCATAACGGCCTAGGACAATTTTTTTTTTTTTAAAACCAACATAAAGAAAACATTCCCATCTATCCTATTGGCCGAGTCCACGATCAATCAACGGTCCATATAATCACATTATATCTACACATCTAATCCATACAATTTTATCTTATGAAAAAGATTAAATTCTAATTTTAACTACTACTACTCATGCGTCTTTATTTTATCACGTCAAATAATTAAATAACTTTTAATTAATTATATGACTTAATCGAAAATTAAAATTAACATTTAATTTTAAATCGATTTCAATTTTAATTAAATTTGAACTATTCAAAACATAAAATTAAAATTATAAAGTCTCCTATTTGTTTCCTTTCCAAAACTATATTTAGCTTAGGCCTGGCCACTTTCCAAAATCAAATTTTGAATACTTGGCGCAAGCTAAGCTTTTACAAATCAAATATTTGAAAAGGCTGAGCTATTCCAAATCAAATATTTGGAAATGCCAAATTATTTTAGTCTCAGTTCGCCACTTTCCAAAATCAAAATTTTGAAGTGTTTCAAGCTAAGCGCTTTACAAATCAAATATTTGAAAAAGGCTTTCAGCCTATTCCAAATCAAAATTTGGAAAGGCCAAATAATTTGTTTAGCTTTCGCCACTTTCCAAAATCAAAATTTTGAAGTAGCAGCTTTTTGCAGCTTTACAAATCAAATATTTGAAAGGGCGCTCAGCCTATTCCAAATCAAAATTTGGAAAGGCCAACATGCTATATGGTTTCCTAAATGGTCCAAACTATTTGAACCATTGGTTGGCCATATGACACAACTAAACAAACGAGATATCTATGCACAATAAAATATCACAAAACGAAAAGGGTTGATCTCCCCCATTGGAAGAGGAGAGCCGACGGACGGCAACCCTAGGGTTACCGCCGCCGCCAGAGAGGAGGAGGCGCCGCCAATCGGCCGACCCCAATGAACTCCTAATTTTTTTGTTTTAACGCTTCGTGATTTAAATCTTGCATCTATTGATTAAATACTACGCAATTAAAATAAGCTTATTGCTTAAGCACTAAGTCCGTCTCTCGATACCACCGTTAGGGAAATCACTAGTTTAACGCAATGAATTTAAAATTTGATTTCCTTTCTAGATCGTTCTTCGCTTAATGCAATAAACACGTTAAGTAGTTTGACGGTTATACCTTGATGATCTACTAGATCGCCGCTTTGACCGCCAACGGAGGGTAGTTCAACGCGCAAGCCGCCCACGCGTCCGGCCTCTATCGCTAATCCACACGAACCCTCGCCGGAATCCTCCTTGATTTGCTACTAAAACTCCGGTCGCTAGATCGACCTTTTCTTCCTCACAAACTCACCGTGTGGAGAGTTTCTATTTTTACACAAGAATTATGAATTCTTGCAATTGTGTTGTACAAAAGAGCTTGACACCCACTTCCCTTTTTATATGAGGTGGCGCCCCAATAGTAGCGGAGGAGAAGAAAACCTTTTCTAATAAAATAAGGAAAATCAACTAGATTGATTTATCTCTTTAATTATAATTTATTTTGTCAATATCATATAATGATTATAATTATCTTATTACCATAAATCTATTTTTCAAAATCAATTAATATCTTATATTAATATCATGGCAATCTTTTTTAATTAAAGTGCACAATCCAAGTGTATCTTATACACACAAAGTGGCGCCCATTAGTCAACAAATTGACTTCGGAATATTCTTTAATTAATCTAATTTGTATATAATTAATATCTTGTATTTTATTTATTCATAATAAATAAATACCACCATATTAATTTACCACTATAACCTTTATAGTCAGAGATAAACTTTCCTTATTTGGTTATCAACTATAACCGCATTTTAATCCGACTCGATGTTCATATGTGTGTGACCCGATAGGCTTCGAATATGTTGGTCGTAGACACAAAGTGCAATTTACTAAAATGCCCTTCATACCTAACGATCACGGATAGCGTCTAGCAACACACCGTGACCCCAATTATCGGAAGAGTCAAAAGCAATGACTACTACCTTTCATGTGAAGCGATTATCGTGTAACTTACAATCCTATCGCTATAATAATATCCATACGATCAGATCTCGAGTGTCAATACATTGACGATCGTATCTTATAATCCGGATATCATGCTCCTCGGAATAACACATTTACTCCCACTTTGCAAAGATTCTCGAGAGCTAGACATTCCTTATAAGAAGGGCATTTCGGATATTCAATCCCAATCATAGGATACGCGATTCCCGGACGACCAATCATGTATACTCCGTGATGCTTCAATATCATACCCAATCACTACCGCATGATCGCCCCGTGGTTGGGAGAAATCTCAATAGTGTCAAAGCATGACAATCCACACCGTGATGCCATGAAGACTCGGTCAAAAGGATAATTACACAACCGCCACATAGTGTGACACTTAATGTAAGTGGTAGGTCGGTCCCTAACGTCACGATTCTCTAATACACGCCCACGCATACCCAAGTGTTCTACACTTCGATAGACGAGATCTATCCCTACCTTCTAAAAGATAGAAGACATCCACACGCTTAGTCTGATTATACTATCAATGTCCCATTTGATAATATATAAGACTAGAGACATTTAAGTACCAACCTTATTATGGTGATTAGAGATCTCATCAACCATAATCACTATCATGGTTTCTCTATCACAGATTGATACTAGGGACGTTACTATATATGTATACAACAAATAATATGAAGACAGACAATATATAATAACATAAGTGCTTTTATTAATCATAATAAAGTTATTACATGAACTAAATAGATCAGAATGACCCGACCCGGTCGGATCCGGTCCAACCCGATTGGGTTTAGGACACCTTTCCAACACCGGTGACATGGTGTGTTGCACCTGTATCAACAATCCACAATTTCTCACCATTTAAACGATCCCGTGGTTTGGCATAATTCAACACATCAAGCACCGCGTCCATTGTTCCCGAGTTAAATTGGTAAGACCAGATTCCTCCAAAGTTGTTGGATGTCCATGAGCACTGTAAGGCTTCCAGATGAGTGTGATTGGCCTTGGTTTTATGAGCAACACCCCTATAATTTCCAAAGACTTGAGCAGCGCTTTGTTGTGTTGTCGTTGTTGCCGCCATCCGCCGCCCGGGCCGTGTTTGTCATCCGCCATTGGAGCTTCGCCTGCCACCGCAGCCTCGGCCACCACCTGCTCGGGCACCACCACGCCCCCTCTGGGTGGTCACCCCACCAATCCGGATACCCTATTAATTCAAAGCAACCAAGGTCATCATGTACGTAAATTTGATGAGTTGCTTACAAATTTTTTAGCATTTTCGGCTTTATGCGTTTTCCTTCAACTCCGTTTGTACTTTAAACGCCATCATGGCTTCGATCATCTCAACCAGCCCCCGGTTTTGTTTAAACGCTCTTCTTGGGATATGCTCTGGAATGCTCACAACCGATGGTAAAGGATCCAAATTCAACAAGCTGTGATCGAAGCAAATGCGTAGGATGAATCCAAACCAAGTAAAACCAAAATAATCGATCCTCCATCGCCAAACGCTGAAATTCATCTCCTACTTTGCAGGTGCATTGGTTACACTTGCAACTTGGCATCACCTGTAATAGTCGATAAATCATCCCATATCTTACTTATCCGACCATATAATATGTTGCAACCGGTTCATCCTTCAATCTGTTTGCACTCGGCTAACTCCTTCTTGAGTTGGCAAACCCTAGCGCCATTCACTACGCTTATACCGTGATCGTATAGTATCCACGACTCCTGCAAGATCCTCATAACCACCGAACAGCGGCCGGATTTTGTGATTAAGAGTATTCTTAATCCAAGAAACCAACATCGATTGCACCGTATACCAATCTTCTAGTTTTTCTTCCTCTTTCGGCTTGGGGATTGCTCCATTCACAAAGCCGAATTTCCGTTTCGATCTCAAGGCCACACGAACGTCCCTTGACCATTCATCATAATTATCGCCGTTAAATTGCGTTGGGGTGATCAACGCACCTGGATTGTCACTTGTACTCAAATAAAACGGATCAAGCTTCTTCTCGTCCGCCATAATAGATTACTGTTTTTTTTTCTTTCAGAAATTGGATCGTAATGGTTTCTCTGATGTTAACAACGTAAAAGCTTCAGGAAGAAGAAGGAAAATTCGGCTATATTGATTTTTGAGTTGTCTTCTTATTACATCCTTCTACACAACTATATATAGGTCATACTCATAACCCTAATCCATTCCGTAAATACCATAATACCCTTACAAATAAAATCATAAAAATATCCTAATAGATCGTGACCTAGTAATACTTAATAGAGTAAAGAGATATAATCAGTAATCATCACAAAGCAATAAGTCCATGTTGTAGTAAAGCATTTCAATCACTGTTTAAAGAGAGTCGTGCATTATATTTCATTAATTTATTACTACTTTTTAGATTGATACTCTTGCAAAATGGAAATACACCCCCACCCCCTGCAGAAAAGGAAAAAAAAATAAAAAATAAAAAAAATAATATATATAGATAGATAGAGATGAATTCATGAAAACTGTAGTATTTTGTGATATAGTGGTGGTGGTTGATTCGAAATGCCAACTCAAACTTAGTAAATAAAGAATGAGCAATGACACGGATATAATAAAGATGTCATGACATTAAATAGTTATATGATCGTTGATTATAATTAGTTTAAACTGATCATTATATACATTCAAAATAATAAACGGTGTATATTACAATAAATAAATAACATCTTTAAGAAATTATAAATGAATAAAACTAAAATGACAAGATACAAATTTTTTTTTTTAGAACATCCAATGAATACTATTAATCGTAAATTTGCCAAACAAGAACGAATTACATGAGAGGGGAAGAAGAATCTCAGTCTACAAATCCTACAAGATGTTCCATTCTCTAACTAACAAATACGCGGATACATTACCCCGATCAAGCGACCCTTGATAAAAGAGAAATAAACGAAAACAAAAGCCGATAAAAGTCAAAGGCAATCCTCAATTATTCTTTCCACTTAACAAGATACAATATTTTTTTTTTTAAGAGGAATACAATATTAGTTTAATTGATGTACGTTATTTTAAAGTTGGTCTGTAGTCCATATTCAATGGCTAAATTACGTAACAGTCCAAAGATAACCTACTAACTGAATCAATTCAACAACATTAATTTAAAAAAGGAAACAAATAATGGTGAATTGTGAATTTGTTGTGTTTTTTTTTTAAATGGATGAGAACAATAGCTGTGTTGATAAGGGTTTCCTTTTTTAACACCTTATTTTTCTTATTTTGGCAAATTCATAATCTTCTCCCCTCCTTGTTTCAATACGAAAGGCTGCAATGGAGCGGCGTGAACCGTGAAATTCGCCTCTTTTAATATTATTATAAAAAATTTCTTTATAAATATTAGTCCGTCTAATTGATAAAGTGTTTCGATTAGGGATGTAAGCAAACGTTTTATTTATTTATTTAGAGTGATAACCGGTCAATCGGCAACATATGATTAACTAAATACGTATAGTTTCATTGACAGTTATATCATAAATAAAATAATGAAAGAAAAAAACAATATAAAAGCAAAATAATCAAAAACGGAGAAATACACTTAAAAGCACAAGAATCAAAACAAAAATAAATACTACATCCGTCCCATAAAAAGTGTCCATAACGAAAAAATAAATTGTCCCATAAAAAGGCATTCATTTAAATTTTCAATACATCATTAAATACATTTTTTCCAATCATACCCTATTTTAACATTTAATTTTCCATAATCCTTTCATATTCCAAAACAAGATTTATGATTGGTTAAGGGTATATTTGTCTATTCATTCTTAAAATACAACACATTAATTATTTTAATATCTCCGTGTCCCAACAAAAAATGGACACTTTTTTTGTGGGACGGAGATAATATCATAACAGAAAAGTTGGACACAACAAATCTTGAGTCGTTCTACTGTAGGAACTCCCTAGTAGGGAACTGCCCCAAAAATAAATATCATAACAGAAAAGTTGGACACAACAAATCTTGGGTCGTTTCATCAGGAACTCCCTAAGAGGAATCGCCACGTGGCATGATCTGACCACACGCTTTTTGAGGTGGAATACACAGCACTGCCGTGTGTAGAAATTATGTGGTTGAGATCTTTGCCACGCAGATAGCTTCCTCGACAGTGAAATTCCTGTAATAAAATTTTCCACAAATCTTCACATCAAGATTCTGTTGTTAAGTCGACAGGCCTTACCGCTGACCCTATAGAGCTTGACTTAAAAGCCAAAAGTCAACAACTAGTCTATTCTCTCGCTGAGTCTATTGGTAGAGTTATTTTCTCTTTTAGCTCAACATTGTTCTAGCAGCCTCTTGATATTCTTGAGAAGTTTTTGTGTAGTGTGTGATTCACGCGTGTGGGATACACTCACGCAAGACGCTACACACCACACGCGATTTCATTCTACACTTAAACGACCCACACATACGCGGTTGGCCTATGGATGAAAAATAGATTCTCTTTAAAAGGTCCATGGGAGAAAATTTTCTTTTATAGTAGTCGAGTGATATTGAACTTTTGAAGTGCTACTTCCTTAACATGAGACATTTAATGGTGGCTTTTGTAGAAATCCCCACATAAAATAATTGAACGCCCACATCCATATAAGTGCCATGATAAAAGTCTCTCATTAACTTAGGTAGCTTTTAAACCAAGCGAAAGACTGGCTGGCTTCTAAACACATTATAGATTGCTATCAGACTAAGCATGCTTGAAGGAATTTGGTTTTGATTGTTTGGGTAATGCTATCAGACTAAGCATGCTTGAAGGAATTTGGTTTTGATTGTTTGGGTAATTATTTCTTTCGCAAGGCTGTGTATATTCATCAAACTTTGTCGGGAGATCCACACGTTTGATGTCTCACTCTGGAATGATTAGTTTGCACAATCGTTCTGAGATATATATTTACGAAGGGGAGGGGGGGGGACCTATGTATGTCATCATGTATTGATGAAATAAACGAGTTCATGTTGCTTGTGCTTGTCACATTTTTTTGATGCATCATTACAAGATCTGATTGCCCCAAAAAAGAAAAATACTATCAAAAGTAAATATTTTTCACACCAGATTTTATTTTCAAATTTACCGTATATTTTGTTGTTGGTAGATTCTGACTTAAATTTAAACAGAATATTGATTTGATTTTAGGGAAAATGTTTCTAAAAAAAAATATAGTAAGAAAGTATAAGTACACTTTCAAAGTGTTTTTGAGTGTAGAATTATTTTTTCCCCATATTCGTTTAATAGCTCTTTAGGTGTGTAAAGACTATTCGTAAATCAAATCACTTGAGAAATTAGTTTAAACGTATTAAATGCAGAATATCTATTTGCAATCAGGGACGGCTATAGGAATTCTTCGATACGGGTCGGGGATCGATAGCGCTACATCATATTACAAGCTTATAAACGTTAATTTTTCAAATTCAAGTATAATTACAATTCAAGGGTCAATATTTTAAAAACTTAGCGGATCAGTTAGCAGGTGTAAGTCTATTAAAATTTCAATTAGTATAAAAAAATTATTTTTATTTAATCCCTCCATTTGGAGGCGGCCCTGCTTGCAATGCCATGATACCAATAACCTTATTGTCTGTGTAATTTTTACTATTTTTTTTTAAGAGGCAGGATATTCTGTAATTTTTGTATTGTCCGTAATATCTTCCAATTACAGATAATTGGCCCACAAAAGACAACCGAATCTTTACCAAATAAAAAAAATCAAAAAAATTAAAGGCTAAAATCATCTCCCCCTTCCCACCAGCCTTCCTCCCCCTTACACAATTTTGCCTATAAGTATAAGCCACAGGTTTGGATCAAATTTAAACCGTCTCTTCAATCCCTCCCCCTCTTAGAAGCAAAAAATAAAATAAAATAAAACGAGATAAAACCATCTTGTTTTAGCATTTTCCGAGGAATTTGAAAATCTTCTGAGTTTTTATCATTTGCCATTGAGTTTTCTGAGGTAAAGAGAATTTCCCTCTACGCCGGAGCCATTCATTCAAGTTCTGAAATTTATATACATATCTTCCAGCTATTCTGCATTTCATTCCGTGTATGGTTTTTTTTTCTTCTAAAAAAAAATCATTTTTTGTACTCCAAAAACAAAACTCTAATTTTACTAATGTTTTATCAAATTCTTTTGAAGAATTCGGGGTACCGTGGATACATAAATTTCTGAATATTAATGTTTTGTAAATTTTGTATCCATTTTTTATAAACACGGATTCCATCGGCCTTCTTCTTCCGATTGGTAGTTTCGTCATATTCATCGTTTGTTATTTTTACCAATAATATTTAAATTTTTTTAAAAATATTTTTAGGTGGTTTAAGAGGTTCTCTTTTTCAACTCTCGCTTATTTTCCTTGAGAAAATGGTGCCTTTTGACCTAAGAGTCACGAAAAATGTATCCGTCAATTTTTTCTGCTTCAGAGTTTTTGTACCTTTTACTTCAGGAAAGGATGTACTTAATTTTGGAGGAAATTTTACTGCAATTGAATTAAAACAAATTTTATTTCCTTCTTACATAATTATCCAACATTTATTTATTTTCTAATATTTTTTGGGGTGTTTTTTTTTTATTTTTATTTATGTGGATGTCAGGATTGAATAAATTGAAAATATAATAGTAGGAGGAAGAAGAAAATAAAGAGAAAATCGGAAAAAAATGGAGGGAGGTGTTCACAAAGCGAGTAAAGAAGAGTTTTCACAGCTCTTCAGGGTTGTATTTCAGAGGCCGTATATTATGGCTCTTGCTTTTTCTGCCGGAATCGGTGGCCTTTTATTTGGTTACGATACAGGTTAATTAATTAACAGCACGTGCCTCGGTGCCTCCCCCTTTTATTTTTTTCTCTTCTTTTTCTTTACTTTTCTGCTTTATTCTCTTTTTTCGCCCTATTAACTTAATAACCTGTAACTGTTGACATATCCTACCTACTTTCCACCCCCTATATATTAGGAGAAGATTTTAGCTCCTTTTTTTTTTAGAAAGAGGTGTAAATGTTTTTTTTAACTATAAAGGTTTAAATGTTATTGCTACAATTAATCTCGTCCCGCGTAATAAATAAATAAATGGACATGTGTAAAAGTGTTTTTAAGATTTTTACTTGAAATACATATATTATTATCATTCATTTCTAATCTATAACTCACAATAAAAATATATTATATAAAAGATTGTAAAAATAAAAGAAGTCACTCGATAATATCTACATTATAAACATTTATTTTTAACCTTTCACAGGATATGTCCCTCGATAATATCTGTCGGTTACTTTTAGCCAAAACCATTAAACATGCACTTAATCTCGTCCCACGTACTGTATTAATAACGTAACATTAGAAAAAATTATACTCCCTCCGTTTTTTTATATATGTTACTGAGAGAAGATTCACACAGATTAAAAAAGTAATTAATATGTCTCAAATATAGTGTTGAAAATGTTTTATTTTTATTGGAGACGTAAATACTTTATTGGTAAATGAGTTTTTAGTATTAGAAATGTTTTTTTTATTGGAGATGTAAATATTTTATAGACTTTTGTCCAGAAGGATAAAATTATCAAAAAATCGGGATAGAAGGCCACTGTAATTTAATAAGCGACAAAATAACAATTATGTAAGAATAAATATGAAGGAATAGAAGAAATATGTAAGAATAATTAAACACAAAGAAACATTAACACGCCAAGAATAATATTAAAGAATAATTGTGATTTTTGTCCTTTATAATCGTGAACGTTACTTTTGTCTTCAGACTCCATTTATTAATTTTTTGTTGTTCTGGCGCTTTCCCAATATTTTATTGGTAAAGGAGGAAAAATTAATAAATGATGTATTTAAAATGTAATGAGTAAATTGTGAAACGTAACGGATAAAAAACGGAGGAAATAGAATTTATTTATTTTTAAAGTTTATTTTGTATACTCTGCTCATGATAAAATTTTGGATGACTTTTCATATATAAATTCCTGATGATATAATAAAACTTTATTATTATTATTATTACAGGAGTAATTTCTGGTGCTTTGTTGTACATCCGTGACGATTTTAAAGAGGTTGACAAGCAAACATGGTTGCAGGTTAGTTTAATGTGCTGCTAAATGATTGTGAAAGACAAAGTGAAATAAATCATGATTTTGTAACTCAATTGTGTTGTAATTCAAAATTGTGTTGCCATGGTTTTGATTCTCTGTGCAGGAAATGATCGTAAGCATGGCAATAGCCGGAGCTATTGTCGGTGCGGCTGTCGGAGGTTGGCTAAGCGATCGATTTGGTCGAAAGAAAGCCATTCTTTTGGCTGATTTCCTGTTTTTCACCGGCGCCGTTATTATGGCGAGTGCTCCACATCCCTGGGTTATAATTATTGGCAGGGTTTTTGTGGGTCTTGGTGTCGGAATGGCTTCAATGACAGCTCCATTGTATATCTCTGAATCATCTCCTGCTGAAATTAGGGGTGCTTTAATCAGTACTAATGGTTTGCTAATCACCGGCGGAGCTTTTTTGTCCTATCTTATCAATCTCGCATTCTCAAATGTAATCTTATTCTCTAATTCATTTGACAGACTTCTTTTTTTCTTCTTAAATTCAATAATTTCTGTTAATTAATTTTAGGTTTAATTAACTTGATATGTGATTAGGTGCATGGTACATGGCGTTGGATGCTTGGTGTAGCTGGTGTTCCTCCATTTATCCAATTCATTCTGATGCTCATTCTTCCTGAATCTCCAAGATGGCTTTACAGACAGGTATAAATTAATTAAACTGCTGTTAATTTGATGATTATGATAATGTTAAAAGATCGATTTCTGATGAATCGATTGTGTTTTTTCAGAATAGGATAGAAGAAGCTAAAGTAATTTTGCACAAGATTTACCCTGCACATGAAGTGGATGAACAATTGATGTCTTTACAAGCATCTATTGATGCTGAACTTGCAGAGAAAGGCCCAACCGGTTTCGTTAAGTAATTTAAAAGGAGCTTTTACTAATGTTGTAGTGCGCAGGGTCTTTATGCTGGTGTAACTTGTCAAGTTGTTCAACAGTTTTGTGGTATAAACACTGTCATGTATTACAGTCCAACAATTGTTCAACTAGCTGGATTTGCTTCAAATCAGACAGCCTTGTTGCTATCCTTAATCACTTCTGGTCTTAACGCCCTTGGTTGATTGTAAGTATGCTTTTCAGAGACAAGTATGGAAGAAGGAGGCTGATGATGATTTCTTGCCTTGGAATGATATTGTTCCTCGGGCACTGTCTATCGTTCTTTTCGAAGTTAATGCTCATGCCCCAAATGTTAGCTATACTGAATCAACTCATTTTGGGGCAAATTCCACCTGCCCTGCTCTCTCTGAGACTTCTTCTTGGACTTGTGTCAAATGCTTGAAAGTTGCTAATGATGGTTGTGCTTACTGCAGCAATGGGAATGACAGGGTAAGTTAGTTTACTTAGTATTTTTTATGCGAACAAGACGTTCTGTGCTCTGATACCAAACGTTTTTTTATATGATTAACATTGGATATGTTGTGATTGATCAGTATTCACCGGGAGCATGCATAGTCAACGAAAAACCACAAAAGAATCTTTGTGAAGGTGAAAAGCGCGATTTTTACACAAAGGGTTGTCCAACAAGATTCGTATCTTTGCTGTGTTGTTGCTCGGTTTGTATATCATATCATACGCGCCTGGAATGGGGACAGCACCATGGATTGTCAACTCTGAAATATATCCATTGAGATATAGAGGCACAGGAGGTGGTATTGCAGCTGTTTCAAACTGGACTTGCAATCTCATCGTTAGCCAAACGTTCTTGTCCTTAACAAAGGCACTTACTACGGGTGGTGCTTTCCTTTGTTTGGTGGATTCACTTTTGTTGGCATGATAGCAATTTACTTCCTGGTCCCTGAAACTAAAGGCTTGCAATTCGATGAAATCGAGCGGATGTTGGAAACGGGCTTCACTCCTAGCTTCTTTTTGAAAGGTGATGACGAAAAAACAAAGCCATTAGCATAAGATAAGCTGGAAAAAGAAGGGAAAAAAAAAGCCTCAGTCTTGCACCACAAGTATTAACTCTGGTGGGGCTCAGGATATTTGCAAGAGCCATGTACCAGGGGGTTGTGCTATATATCAAGATCAAACTTGCTTTTGCAATTAATGGGTTGTGTTTAACTATCCTTCTGAAAAATAAATAATTTTGTGTATCCTATGGTATTTTTAGAACAATATGTATGTTTTGGTTTTATATTGTCTAATCTCTAGATGAACTTTTTTTCCCTTAAGTCTACTCTCTGTTTTTGTTTTTTTCAAGTAAAATTACTATTAGTAAACTAGATGTAGTGCAAATAAGGGTCTTGGTTAGTCTCTCTGGGCAGTTTCAGATGTCTAAGGAAGACGATAGGAACTGTAACCCGTGGGCTCAGTATGAAATGAAAAGTTAGACGCGCCTTAGTTTGTATGATCATATTCCCTTGTCTAAACGCACATATATCCTATGAAAAGAATGCTACTTTGAAAATAAATTGTGGTGTAATGACTATGTACATGCGCTCCGAGGTTGTTGGGTCCATTTATATCACATCTCATTTGCAGCTGAATGGAACTTGACAGTAAAAGTTGGATAGCTAATGGCACTAAGAAAAAGGGAAGATTGTTGTTTTTTTCTTTTCCTTTTTGAGAAACGAAAAGGGATGAGTTCTTTTGACTAAAGGCATCAGCCAAGGTATTGATCAAAGGCAAATAATTACCTACACGAGTCATGCACTTCAATGGAATTGGTTTTGATCACTTATAGATAAAGGGCATGTAGTTGTTGTCAATAGGTGTCGGCCAAATCTATACCCTTCAGTACAATCATTCCATTTCATGGTTGTCATGGGCCTCATATCTTCATCCTTATGATTATGAAACTATACGCAACACCGTGAAGACACAAAAAAAGTCACACCGACAACCAAGCAAGCATACACCGACTAGGACCATCTTCACGGGTGATTTTTCTATAGTGACTACATATGGAGTGCCTGGATTTTGAAATGATCCTGACTATATGTGTACTCGGAGAGGATCCACTCATATATAGTTTAAATCCAATTTAAAAAGCAGACGATTGTCGATGGAGACACCTCATCCCTCTCCACAAGTGGGGGTACTAATTATCCCATCTTCACGAGAGATTAGGCCACACCAAATGAACTCAAATCTTGCAAGAACTATCTATGCTAGAATAGACTTTGTGTAGTTTTAGGTCCAAAATTGTAAATAATAGTGTAGGACTCCTCTCTAGAAAATTAATGTCTATCGCTAGTAGCCATGTTTAGTTGTTTAGCTCCTTATAAAGGGAAAGAGGAGTGACATGAGTATGATCCGACCTCATACACGTGGCACTTTGCGAGTCACAGACAATCTTGAAGACCTTCGCAGCAAATGGGCCAACATGGGCTTAAGCTCTATATTGGGACTTATACATCACATGATTTCATTAAAGCTTGTCTCCTAACATCACAAGTAGCCCTTATAGCGGCAGATCGCCATTGCATCGCAGTCGTCCCTCTCAGATGACATGACGCAGTCGTGTTTTATCTTTTATTGTCGGTTCAACGTAAGACACCCACGCCCTCATATTGTTGACATAGTGTGCGGAGTTCATCTCGCTCTCAGGCTCTCACACTCATTTCGGTGCGAGTCGGTCATGGCTTCAGGAGAGCGAGTTACATTTCATCAATGCAAGATTCACCCATGATCTATAATTGTTCCATAATTCCCGTGATTTAGGGCCATTTCTACACCACGATTGCTTCTTCATGGCTCCATGACATTGACCATGACTTCAATAGCGAGCTTAATTAACTCCCCGCGAGGAGACCTATATAAGGATAATCATGTTCATAATCAAAACTACGATTTTTGGCTTGATCCCATCCATCACTGGTATGTATGCAGCCATTCTTGACACAACCATATCAAAGCAAAACCATCAAATTAATTACTAGTTGGATTATCCTCAAGAGATCTAATTATCTCGCTAAATCAACACACATTATTTGGTGACGGCATCCGTTATCGCCAAGTAGTAAGTATATATATCAAAGCGAGTAAAGTCTGTTTTTCTCGTCTTTTGTCACGCATTCCACCATACGCTATTGCATTGTATAATGTATTAGTAGTGTTAGTTCCACAAGAAATGGTATAAAATCTATTAATTGACATTAGTCAAGCGATTATCGATGATGTAAAATCGTGTTGTATCATACTTTCATTGCATAATTTTATCGCAGTAGTTAGTTAACATTTTCTATAGTGTACGTATCTCTCTCAATCATGAAATGGCATGTGCAAGTTGTTGCAATATGCAAATTGATGGTACATTTATAAAGATTTGTTGACGTTGAGAGGAGCTAGCAAACAGTGAACAAACGCAACATAGGACATCACTGATTACCTAAGTGTAAACCTAAGAGTACACCTAATAAGTGTAACCAAAACCAAAAGAGTACACCCAACGATCTCTTTAATGCTAGTGAAGACCGACATGGAAACCGACCAAATTACTTTCCAAACACAGACCAAAAAGGTGCAATCCCCTCATTTATGTGGCGATCGGCACAAAGATCGTTGCCTATCAAAGGGTTGTGAGCTATCATTTCAAAAATCAAGAGTTGAGTTGTGGGGTGATTCTAACCCAAAGAGTCCTTATTGGACTGTAGCGTCGGATTATTGTCATATTTAAAAGAGACAAAGATTTACCATTTAACGGTCATGATCTAAGTCAAGATGTATTTCTTCACATCAGAATTTCCCTGAGGTTGTGAGTTCTACAATTTTAGTGATAGGCAACAAACAACATAGCACATGGTAATGATGAAGACATGTCTGCTTTGAGACATAAGATTGATATGCTATAACTTTGATGTTGACCATTTTATATTTTCCACAAAACCAGGATAATGAATGAATCAAGTGATTTTAATTGAAACAAATGTCATGCATTAAGCTGAACATATCATGTGTTATGATGTAGACACAATTTGCCACATAACCATTGGAATTGTCCTGTTTTCTCTAGCAACCATTGAAGTACACTCTATACAGTATCTATGATCGATTTATTAAAGTTTGAATTTAGATCATATAATAGACCTATGAAAAAAATCAAAGTGATGTAATGATAAGTCTAGTTTCTTCATTTACTTATTATGCCATGTTCTTTTTTTTTTTAGGTCCGGGAGAATACTCGTCTTCTAGTGGTTATTTTTCCCAACTAGGAATAGGGGTGGAGGCAACATGAAAGCATTGGGGCACGTGTCCCCGGTGGATTTTCTTACTATAAAAGATTATATTAAAATGACGTCATTTTTTTTTTTTTTTTTTTTTTTTTTGGAATGGAGTGATTTTATTCAAACGAGTGGAACAACTCCTACATCAGAGGGGTGAGTTACTAAGGAACTCTTAATGAGGATTATTATGACTGCTTTGGATAGACACTTCGTTTTCCAATTGGTCATCTTTTTCTTCATTTTGTCCACACATATCCATATGTTCTTCTAGTTAGCCGATAATGCAAAAGGGGCGCACGCCTGGGTAGTTAACAAGATCTTCGGTACACTGCATATTCAGTTTCTACCCAAAATAGCTAGAGATGTCAGCCACCACATGTTGGTATTCCAGCCTGGAAACAGAGAACTTTGATATATGGGTGCTAATACGCCGTCTGAGAAACGTTGCAAGGCATATATATTTACAACACTTTCCATCACTTCAGCTTGACTAACTAAGGCTTGATCACCAAAGAGGATCAAATCGTCTGCGAGGAAAATATGTGACAGAGGAGAGGAGGGCATATTGACGACCAATTTTAACAGTCTACCAACTACCATCTTGCACAGCGCGCTCTCTGTCAATGTATTGGCTCAACACTTCCGTGCAAAGGACAAACAGATAGAACAGAAAGCTAAAGGTCTCAATGTCTGAGCCCTTCACCAAGTCCAAATGGTAAAGTCTTGTTACCAATCCTAAAATTTGAGAGATTGGAGGTCCTTAGACTATACATGATGATTTTTGAGTAATGATAGAGGCACAACAAAAATTACACAACAGATGCCACAACATGATCTCCCACCCTTGATTTTGATGGGTGTTAATTGATTTTATAATTTTGCAAGAGAATCCGACCTTTACAAATAAATAAAATTAAAAATTAAAAATTAAAAAGAAAATTCCACGAATGCCCAATTCAACTTGTCAGACTTTTTCCAAGTCTACTTTAATCATATAACCTCTTTTGCCTTTTTTTTCGATTTAAAATAAGGGGGAATGAGAGAAGATGAGGTAAATATTTCATCAATTGAGTTAGGGCAGTTTTTAAACTTTGCATAAAGCGACAAAACTATTTATTCATCGTCGAAATTCACTTGACGTGCTCAAAATTCATTGCTTAAATTCATCGATTTAAATTCATCGTCGAATTTACTAATTTTCAAAATTCATCATTAAATTCACTAATTTTAAGGATTCATCGTCTTAAATTCATCGTCAAAATTCATTTGATTTGGGATTCACTGAGGAGATTCACCGATTTTAGGATTCATTGTTTGTTTGTCCTTCTCATTTATAAAATTATGCGGTTTGTCTTCTCCCTATAAAAATATGTGAAATTGTCATATTACTTAAAAATATTTCAGATTGGCCCTTATCCCTAATTTTCCATTAAAATAATGTTAGCTTGAGCAATTAGGATGTTTCTTGTACTTTCCCTCCCATGTATAAAGGCAGACTTATTATGACTTATCAATTTTTTTTTTTATAATTAAGTAGCAATTTTATTGAAAGCTAAAAGTATTTTTGAAACTCACAAGCCGAGTTTCATATCTCTTTATTTTTTAAAAGATAAAAAGGTTTTTGTAAAAATCACAAGCCGAGTTTCTTAGCTCAAGAAACAAAATCCTCAGTGTAACGATTATTTTTCTTCCTTGATCGTCTATCAGCCATTATATGAATTTTTTCAAGTTCAAATGTTTCGTGTTTGATATCCGAAGAGTAGTTTTTCTTTTTCTTGATTTTACCTGACGATGCCTTCAAAGTCTGTAGAAGCTCTTTATCTTTGTCCATTGAAGAATCCGCTTGCGTGGTGATAGTATCCGTTTGGGGAGGTGAAGATAACTCTTGTTGGGTTGTCTTTGGATCTAGGTTAGCCGCCTTGGAGTCGTCTTGTATATTTTTGGTAGGTCTTTGAATCCGGATTGACTCCCCATCGGTTCTTCTACAATAGATGTGTCAGTTGCGGAGTCTTTGTTGGTCTTCTCTTTATTACTGTCTTGTACCCTTACAAACTCAACCTCATTGCTATTCGATTGAGTATTGCTTGTGGATGGTGTAGAAACCAAGCCTACGTTAACAAGAATGCTCAAATTTGTCCTAATGACTTATCAAATGAGAGATTAGCTATGACTTTTGAGATAATATTAATGCATACATTTGTCAAGGTTACAAGTCTAAAGTGAGACAGACACAGTTTCCATATAGTTGGTTTTAGGGATCAAGGATATGACACTCTCATTTAATCTTTCATCAAATTCTCCACTTTCAAAAGCATAAAAAAAAAAATGAAAAAAAAAACGGAGAATAGACAGGCTTACAATGGACCAAATATGCGTTTACAATTAACAAACAAATCATAAGTAAAGATGCAAGGAAAACTCACCAAATAAAGGAGGCCTTCATCAAATCAGAATAGTGTATTTCAACTTGAATGTGTTAGAAATAAGCTGGCATTTAGTTTAGTATAGTATAGGTTTAGAGATACTACAACTGCTTTTGAGCAGTGTATTAATTATTACAGATGCTCTGATAAAGGTTTCATGGCACCGATACAAATGCATTACTTGCGCTTCAAGCAAGAGAATACGTACTACTATCGACGATTCAATCCCTTCTAATTCCTTCGATAAATAATAACTAAAATCATTCTGATAGCTGCAATGCCTCGATAAACGCATCCTTGAGTAGAGGATTTGATGCTGCTACTCTTTGAGAGGTGATATCAAAGTCTTTACCCGACCTGAGGCAGAACGGCAATGAAAATAAACGACGTTTTATTTGGTTGTTTAAAAAAAAAAAAATCCTTTTTTCTTATTCTTCAATGGTTTCAACTGCGTTGTTACGTGGAAGAAAAGGAAAGGACTTACGGATCAAACACGACTCCACCAGCTTCTCTGACAATAACAGCACCACCTGCCACATCCCAGGGGCCTCCATATCCAACTTCATAAAATAAATCCAATCTGCCGCATGCAATTCCACATAGATTCAATGCACAGGAGCCGCTCATACGCAGGGACCTAACCTGATCACGAGGAAAACAGGATCAGTCAACCATCAAGTTTGAGTAATTTAACAGTAAAATCCTGTTTTATTTGACAATAGATATATGTTTACTACCTTGAAAAGTAACTTGTTGATTGTATTTGTTGTAGCATCCAAAGTCACTTTATCACGCGTAGTTCCTGCCTGATCCCAGTAACACACACAAATTGTGAATGAATAATATACTGAGAGAAACTTATTTGTACATAAATAATTAAGAAAAAAAAAATGAAATGATTAATAAATAGACAATTATAAGGACTTTATCCAGAGAGTATATATAGCAGCAAGCTGTAAAATTCAACTTGATTCTTGGTACAATTTGATTTTGTGAAAAATGAGAACTTAAGCAAACCATTGGTTCAGATGGTAGAAGAGTTTAGAGAAAATTTTACTACTAATGCAGCCCTCTTTAACGTGAAATAGGCGTTAGCAAATCAGTTATCAGAACTGAAGAAAGGATATAACATGCCAAAAAAAAAATGATTTGAATTTTTGGTTCTTCCTCATGTCATTAAACAATCAAATGCATCTATTATTCCCCTCTTAATAGCTCAAGTATTCGCGTTATATTTATATGGTAATAATATGGTATGACCAGGTTTTTTTTAAAGTAAAAGACGCGATGTTTATTTGGTGGTTACCTCAGTAACAAGGAGGGACTTCACCAGCTCAGATTGAGAAGAAACTGTAAAAAGAAGAAATATTAAATCCTTCAAAACAAGGAGGGACTTCTCCAGCTCATTCAAATCAATCAAAAACCATCTGTAGCAGAGTCTCTGCTCAGACTTGTAAAATACGGAATCTTCAAACTTTGCATTACTTTTAGTGCGCAAATACATATTCTCTATTCAAATTATTTGCCGTAGAGATTCAGACAGTTGGTTTCTTACCTTTATGGGCTTCCTGTTCAGATAAGCACCTTTCCCCTCAATTGCAGTGAAAAGCTACACAGAAAAAACAACATTTTTAGGAAAAAAAAATATCCACAGCTGCCAAAACAGTACTGATCTGTTCATAACACACAAAAGAAATTGGAAACAATTGTGAAATTCATGAAACTGCAAGAAAAAATACAATTTTGCGTATGAAACCCGAGATATATCAGTAAACTGAAAACAACAAATGACAGAAATAACATAGATGCTTCTAGGCATCAGCTCATGAAGATCTTATTCATTCAAAACCATCCATTGTATTGTTATCAGTAATGTGTTAAGCATCAGATTCTCGTACAACACAAAAACTACTAAGTACCAAGAATGAAAGCTTTACCTCATCCAAGATTGGGTTGTACACGACTCCAACAATCGGGACCTTTCCAATGGTGAGACCAATGGAGACGCACACAAAAGGGAACCTATGAAATTACAACATTGAGAAATGAATTCTTGGAAAATTTAATCCATGAAAACAAACCTAAACATTCTAAGCCCGCATAACAAAACGAAGAACGAGTTCTGACCCATGCACAAAATTGGTTGTTCCATCAAGAGGATCAACTATCCAAGTGGGCTCATCAGTTAGTTCAGTAACACCGTTTGCAGCAGTAGTTTCTTCACCAATGAACTACAGAAAACATAAATCAGCATAAACAAAGAGGAACAAATAGTTGAATGAAAAAACTGCATTCGGTCAAAAAAAGCAATGAAATACCTTTTGGCTAGGAAATTTCTCCTTAAGGTAGTTGAAAATCAGATCTTCACACGCCTTATCAGTTTCGGTCACTAGGTCCACCTTCATTTCATTGCAAGTGTGATTCAATAGAAGTAGAAACTTTAGCAATTTACACCAAATCCTTTTACAAGGAAAGATGAAAGACAGATGGATGGATAGTAAAAAACCAAAAAAGTTAAACTTATTAATAGTATAATCCTTGCTATCTTTCTCAAGGTTTTGAGATATCACCACATTACAGTGAAAACATGCCCAACATACCATACTAATAATCTGTCCGATTTTTCAAGTGTCTGTTTTGTTTTTGTTTGAGTTTTTTCTTTTCTTTCTAGCCACTCGATTTGCCAAACTAACTAACACCAACATATGTGTGCAAAAATTGTCAAGCACCGATATGTGAGCGACATCAGAGCTGTGCATTGTAAGGGAACTATTTTGTGGTATTTTTTCCTAACAACAGCCATAAATAGGTGAATTTAGTTGAAACAAGACTCATTTTCAAGAGTTTATATCACCCTGAAGGTTGATAATCGAACAAAACAAGACACGAATACATCAGAAACCAAATCAAATCAGTGGCACTTCCTCAATCTTTCTGTTACCCCCCCCAAAACAAAAAAAACACACATTCCACAACCAACGAAAACACTTGCCAAACTCAATTTAAGTTGCCAACAGTGCCTAGACAAAATTAAATTCTTGTTTCATGGAGAGATTTTACGGTCCAACCGTTGTACTATGAGATGAAGTCATGAAGGATATAAAGTAACAAGTTTACCATTGTCTCACATAGTAGCAGGGTGTCTAAAGTGTTGATTAATAATCATTTCAAACCTAGCACTGCCTGCAACATTCACTTTATCTTTTTACTGAACAGTGAACACTACCTACAACTTAATTACAAGAACTGCACCATAAAATTTCACTTGATTAATGAGCTTTGATACAAATACCAGTTGATGGGACAATCAATCTTCCAGCCATTAGAAAATAAAAAAATAAAAAAATAAAAAATAGAAACATTAGCCAACACAAAGGTACCTGCCCTTTATGCTCGACATGCTTAGTCTGGTAAAATCCTTTGCGTATAATCTACACCACCACAAATTTATTAAAGAAAAAGTCAAAATTTGTCAGAGAATGCGAATCATAGATTCATATTCAACATTAGCAAATGCAAAGCCAAAGACTGGAAATTTTGGAAAGCAATTACTTCTCCGGCCTTTTTGGCTGCTTCCACAGCAACGGACAGGAACTCCTCGGCTAAAATTTATCCAAATGCAACCCCCCAAAAAATAAATAAATAAATCAAGGACAACAATGAAATGCATAAATGAAAACTCTAACGTGCATTGATTAAAAAAAAAATTCTTGGATACTAGCGATCGAAAGAAATTGAAGAAAAACATAGTTATGAGGCCTAACCATTTTGCGCCATCTTTTGGGTTGTTTACTTGTTGGTGAGCTTTTGGTTTTCACATACGTACTACCCTCATAAAGCTGTTTGTTTTTAATACCCAATGTTTGGGGGGACGAGCCTTGAATCTCCGTACATGTTCTACTTTAGCATAATGCCTGCCCAAGGGAATATGCTCCCTTCCATTATTTATAGTCTGAGTTCTGTTGCCACCTCATTTTTATTATTGATATATTTTTTTTGTTATTTCACCACATTGTCAAATTGTTTTTCGATATCACGGTACGCGGGTCAGTGTTATTGACGTTTCCTTTTCGCTAACAACATTAGTGGGACTGACGTTTTTTATCAATGATAAATTTATAACTATAATATCGGTGCCGCAGATATTGGTATTGAAAACCAACGTCAATGTCTGTGATGCCGTACCAAAATAAAATGTTTGTGACACAAATGTTATGTTGCAAAAAATAATAAAAATATTATGATAGTGTCAAAAGTAATTTTTTAAATATCAGAAGTAATTGTGCTAATAGAAATAAAAATGGGATGTCAATCGAAACCATGTATTTATATTGTTGTTGTTGTCTTGCGCATGTAAGCAGAGCGAGCCTTCTAACCTCACCGAATCCTGGCAGGAGTCGAGGCTCGGCTCGCGTGTGTTCGAACCTTAGGCTCGGTTCATTTCAAAATGGGCGAGCCTTATATTTTCATTATCCGGCCGGGTTCGGCCTGGTATTTGGGGAAGAAAGCTCGGCTCGGTTCGCTCGAACATGTCGAACCGTTCGAACATGTTTGGCTCGAACCGGGTTTTAAAAAATCGAGAATTTTGTGTTCGAACATGTTCGGCTCGAATCAGATATGAATTTATGATATCCGAGCGAACATGTTAAACGACCAATGAATATCTAATTTGTAAGGTTCGCTCAAGTTGAACCCACGAACCGAATCCGAATCGAGCTTTTTTCGTAATCTAATATTAGAATCGAATCGAATATTTAGGTTCATTTACAGCCCTATTGTTGTCCTTGTGGCAAACTTGTCAAAGCATAAATATTTGCAAAATAATAGGGGCACGGTTGAGGCTCATGTAGACTGAAAATTATGGACGGAGGGAAATTTTATTATGGTCCTGGACCAAGTATGATTTGATGATCCAGAATCAATAGGAAAGTAAAAAAAAACACACAAGGTTCCACTATGTAAAATATAAAAAATACCATGTTTTTACATTTTTACCCTTCTTACAAGAGTTTTCATTGATGGATCAAGTGTGACATGGAGATCCTAGATCACCATAAAACCACTGATGGATCAATAGTCCAGTTTGCAAACGTTTTATGTATATATATATTTTTTATTGAAAGAAGTTGATAGTATATGATATTGAATTCTCACGCCCCGGTTACAAGATAAGTTTGTTATTGCATAATGGGTTCATTTTTTATTTATTTAAGAGACCATGGTTTATTATTTTATCCTTAAATCGTATTGTTGTCATAATCATTCTAAATTTTTTGACATTGAACTGATGTACTTAGCATAACTTCAACCTTATGCATAACGTTTTTTTTTTCCTTTCAAATTACTTTTTTTTTTTTTTTTTACTTAGTTCCTTTCAAATTACTTGAAGTTTGATTATTTGTATTTATCATTTTAAAAATTAAACATCGTTATTTTTCCTAGAGGATCATATATTAAAACACAAAGAACATGTTACAACTATAGAAAAGTGATTTCTATACCTCAAGCAAATGTCATGCAAGCCTTAACTCTTTAGCTCTCTCAATAGTTTTATAGATAAAAACAAGGGCAAGTGGTGACACATATTATAATCATTAACTATTTTATTCTGTCAGAATCGTATCTCAGACACGGCTTCATTGAATATGTTGCAACACTCTGCTCCCAAAACTCGAAGCGCCGCCAGATTATCGCGCTAAGCATCAAATCAAAGTGGGCCTTTTAGTTGAAGTTTTTTTAAAACATACTTATCGCTTTTTTAACATCAAGTAAATACAAAAGTCAATTTATTGATAGCGCCAAAACACGCCTACAAAGTAGTCTTTTTCTAAAGATATTTATAAACAAAACCAAATTCATACGTATACACAAAAATACTTTTTATTTTTCTTTTGTGTGTTTTTTTATATAGATATATAATAATAATATAAAATAATGTTAGATATTTTTTCATAAAGTAAATATTTTATAATTGTTTGCATACGAGTTGCCAGTATGAATTAATGTTATCGCAACGAACGGGTTCGACTCGCCGGTCAGTCGTCGAGCGCATTAACTTCATGTAGGGGTTCAAAGCAACGCCCAAACCTAAACCAATCAATACGTGATCGATTCGCGAAGGATATGCATTTTGGATTTTCGATACATGCATTCTCGAATCGAGATATGTACTTACCATTTCGTATAAAGGGTTGCATGCTTTCATCCGGTGAACGGTGACAACCCTACCTTTTTCGTCTGAGAGTACTTCCATTCATTTATAAGTTTTGCAATTTATAAAATGCACAAGTATGCAGACGAAAATTCATAAGTTTGACAAAGATCATCAAAAAACTTTGAGTGTCCTAAGGTTTGATTCAACAAGTCATTTATTTGAATCAAACACCTCCATCAGATATCTCGAGAGAGATTTCCGTTTGATCCGTTAGTGACAAATCGTGTGACGAAATATCTCTTAAAAGACAACGTTATTAACGTCTTTGGAGTTTCTCCTCATCACATCCAAAATACTACATTTTTTTCCAACAAATAATATATTCTTTTTAATTTCTATATTTTTTCAAACAAAAAATTAATTATATAATATAGATATATAATAATATAACATAATATATTCTTTTTAATTTCTATAGTTTCCAAACAAAAAATTAATAAAACTTGTTTTTATATCTTTTTTTTTTTGGTCAAGTAAATTTTTTTATTGGGACCTTTATCGATTGGAGTAAAAAACAATTTGGGCCTTTATCAAAAAAGAAATTAACATATTATATTAGGTTGGATCGGATTAAATCTATACGATTTTTTTCTTTTTCTTTTAACGAAACATGTACCGTTGGGCCCTCCGACACCGTTGGGCTTAAGACCCGGGTCTCGAAGGCCTTAGTAGAGGGCCGGCCATGCCAAAACTCAACCCTTAACTGAAAATAGTGTGTTCGACACATGATTTTTAAAAAGAAATCCTAAATATCATTTAAATCTGACGCGGCCACAAAGCATGACTTAATGTCTGTGAAATGGAATCACCACAAAAGTGTAGAAACCCATTAGGGAAAAAAAAAATTGTTGCCATCTAACTCAAAAATAACTGAAAAAAAACTACAAATCCTCATATACAACATTTCCACAAGACATAACTACTAAAGCATAAGTTTGGCACGAAAGCCTACAAAAGAAAGGAAATCAACTAAAACTACCTAAATGAGAATGAAACTTCAAATAATCCATCCTAATCCTGCTCTTCAAGGATGTCAACATGTTCTTTAATACCATGCAAAACTTTTTCAACCAAAAAGAAATGAGTGAGCGTTTCAGACTGTCTAGTAAGAAGTATAAGCTCAAAAAAAGGCATTCATGTTTTCCATACGTCGGGAGACATAACAAAAATCTACTTCATCAAGTTTGAAAAAGAGTTTAAAAGGATAAAGTATAAGAAATAATTTAAAAGCACTTTGTACGGTGCATATAACAAGTTCAACTAGTTATGTTGATTACCGTCGTTTATCTTGCACATACTTGTCAAGTAACTTGCATATTTAGCTTTCCTAAAAAAAAACTTACATATTTAGCATGTCTAGTTTTCTTGTCTTATCTACGGGTACATAATACAACACTGTCAATTGATCAAGGATACAACGCATGTTACCACCCAGCACAATGGCATAATGCAACACGAATAATATGACTAGCCATACATTCAACATGACATGTAAGATCACGGTACTCCGTCCAATACAATGTCTTAATACAACATGATAGTACAACTAGCCACACATCCGACATGATTCTTAGATCATGGTACCGTCTATGGTACATTGTAGGTTATGAACTGTGCATTACCATGAATGCATAGGCAACACATAAAAGCATATAGGAACACATAAATAGCACGTAAAGTCGTGTTCATTCCATATTCTAACCTATGTGGGCATGTGAAGTCCGCAACATCTACTAACTTCCAATCCTATCTCCACAAATTATAATCATTAACTATTATATTGTATGTCTTCACAACTTCCTGATCTTCCATAGGCTCATTTCCGGCTTCGATATCAGATTTCGTCCATCAACAAATCTGACCTTCTTTGGAGTACGACGAATGTTAGTTAATGGTGAAATCTGGTTGGATTCTTTCATCGTCAGTCACCGGAAAAAGCAGAACAATCACGAAGCCGTTGGAAAGCGACAAGGTTGAGAGAGTGAGAGAGAGAACATGTGCCGACTGAATATTGTTTTTCAATTCCGTGAATCCGGTTACCTTAAAACGGTTCAGTTTCTGTTCTGGATTAAATTCATTTTGATTCCAGCTACAACTATCAACATTTATGGTTCGAACCATGTGTATCCCTAGCAAACTGTATACATGTAATAATAAACTTATAGGCTTCACAGAAGATGTTTAGTACACCAGCATGTTGACAAATTATAATGCCAGAAGAATCAAAATAATAATAAAAAAAGGAACAGATTGAACTACTTGCTGCACTTGTCATGCAGAAACACGTACTTGCAAATTCTCCAGTTCATTGATTATTATTTTAACAAGACAATATAAGTTTATTATCACCGGCAGCAGCAAAATACCGTGTTCAATCTCATATACTGATAAATATTCAAAAAGCAGCAGAGCAGACAAATTCAGAAGTAGTTGGTATTGTAAAACTTCTTGAGGTAATTAGAGATGTTTTCATCCTTATTAAAAAGATGTAGATTTCGTTGGTAATGTTTATTTTCTTTGCAACGCATGACGTATTGTCCCATAACATGGTGTCTCTGCTTTGACTGCTCCACATAATTCTTTAATTCTTCCAGTCCCTTGAAGAGCAGCATGTCAATGACCTTTCACAGAACCCGGGGAAATAAAACGGTGAGGCCCTGCTTTACAATTCTAAGAAAAGTGCTCATAAAAGAAAGCATAACAAACATGATAAGCTTAAATCTTAGAACCCAAACCATAAATTTGATTTTTGCTGATGAGAAAGAGGATTAAGACAAGAGGCAATTCTAGCCACTGCGAGCCTGACTGGTTCCACAAGAAATGCTCAAATGATACAATCTTCTTCATGTTTACAATTCTCAAACTTAGCGTTTCTGGACCGTCACATGTTGCCAGCAGAAAAGTTTTAGTACTAGCACTAGCCCATGACATGAAAGGACAGAATTCTACATCACTATTTGCCATTTGTGATTCATCCTCATAGGGTAGATAGGTCACTAAGCTATGATGAACAGATACAGAAGTGCTAGGCAAGGAAATTTGAGTTAGAAACAACTAATAAAGCTAGCTGACAGATAACCAAAAAAGGGATCAATTAGAGGCTTAAGGCACAGTTACACCTTGAAGCTTTTTCTTTTACAAGAAACTCAAGGGCACATGGATCACAGGACAAATAGCCATGCCATTCATTAAGTGTCTCCTCCACCATTAGGTGCTAGACCAATACAAACATAATACTAGGAACATAACCCAACTAGCAAATACTGAAGGAAGGACTCAACTGTAAAATGAGCGCCACGCCACCCTCATGTTGCTAACCGTTTAAAGGGACGTCACCTCAAAGAAGCAACACAGAGTACAAGAAGATGCTTAGTGCAGGAAGAGTCGGGGAAGTACATTAGGGCTAGTGGAAGGTGAAACTCCCAGTTGAAATTTGAGGTGAAATGTTGTATTGCCTACGACAAAAGGCGCTCATGCAGCTATTTGCCGTTGATCAAGTCTAAGGTAAAGAAATTTGGACCGAAAGTGAAGCACATTAGGACATGAAAGGCAGATAATGAGTAATATTTCGCCTGTGTTTGATATTTAATACAACAATCCTATATAAAATCGGTTCCAATCAGGAAAAACAATGAAAATTTTACAAATTTGCACTCTTTTGCAGGACACAGTGTATTTCTCATGTTGATTTCATGATGATAAGGCATATCCAGACTATCTTGAAGCTAAAGATGACTGCAAATTTCACATTTATTCTGTATAGGTAAAAAATCTAATTTACTTCCCTTTCTATACATCTCAACAATTTCCTGCAAACATCATGTCAAGGCATTGCTAAAACATGTTGACGCCATAATTTAGTATAATGGTGGTGCATACCCTACTAGATGGATTAGATATCGGTCAGTAATTAAAATTTAAAAAAATATATATATCCTGCAAATATCCTGAAAAAACACAATGTAGGGTGACATGGTCGATTCTGAAAAGAAAAAAAACCGTTTTACTAACCTTAGGGTTATTGATCTCAGAATGCTTACGGATTTCAGCGGACACGACGGAGCGGAGTTCAGCGGCTGAGATGATATCATGGAGATTATAGATCTCTATAACGCTGGGGATGCATCTGCAAGCCAACCTGAAGAATTCCAGAGACCGATGACGAGCCTCCTCCATAGTGACTGAGTTCGGAGGCACCTTTAGGTTCCGCAGCAAATGCGCCATATTTACCTGTGATAATTTCGGAGAAATCACAACAGAGAAGATGACTCGAATGTAACAAATTCTTGTAGCGATAGAACGAAAATTACCAAAGAAAAAAACAAACAGAATCGAAGGGATTCGAAGAAGCGGAGAACTGGGTTCGCTTGAGACCAATATGCTTATTGATTTCCCGATTCTATATATTTGTCATTCATTATATATAGAAGTGTCTAGGAGTGTCTGGAAGGGGGGAAGGAAAAGAAAGAAAATAATAATAATAATAATAAGTATTTGCATTCCACCGTCGCTAATCCGTCAAAAGAACAAAGTCGTTCGTACATAATAAAAATAATGTCTTTAAAGACACCACATATTTTTTATCTTAAACACTATAACTTACCCAAGACACTATATATTAAATTTTTAAATGATTAATCTTCTCAGGACACCACACCTATAAAATAAATCTAATTTACTATATCTAGATTTTTTTTTTTTTTTTTTTTTTTTTTTTTTGAGTAATATCTAGATTTTTTTGTGTGTCTTCATTTAAAAGGACTTGGTCAACCCTCTCTTCATTTAAAAGGCTCTTCATCTAAAACCCTTCATTTTACACACAAAATCAAACCCTTTTAAGTTAGAATCACTCAGGTCAAAAGCGCTTAAGCGAATCATCACCTGCTGCACTTTTAAATAAATTTCTTTTTTTTTTACTACTTCCAATTCTTTTATATTACAATAACATCCTTTCAACCATAAAATATTACATTTTTACCTCAACTTTCAACCTCATCTTCTCCACCTTCAACCACCCACCATCACCATTTCCACCATCTTTTATCATAAAAAACAATTCATCATTCTTCAAAAAAAAAAAAAAAAAAAAAAAAAAAAAAACAATTCATCATTCTTTCTCAACTCATTAATTAAATCTAACATCTCACCTAAATCCACTGACGAAAAGGCCCCAAGAAGCATCTAGCAACAAAGGCAACTCGCACATAAGCTCTGGCAACCGGGGGCGTGCAAATCAGCTCGCAACCGGGGTTATGATGCTTTTGTTTTAAAAAAAGATTGGAAGGAGGTGTTTATCAAAATACGAATGCACTTTCCTGAAGCAGTGAATCCAGTTGAGACATTCACCTTGTTAAGAAGTCCTACTTGTTCCATTTTTTAAAATAAATAAATAATTGATTTTGCTACTTCAAATTTAAGAGCTTGGTTTGAAACAGTGTTTGTGGGTCTCTAATTTCCTAATCAGTTTGTTTGTAGAACGAAGAAAATTGGAGGAGGAGATGGTTGGAAGAGGGTGGTGGGGCTGGGTTAATGGTGGTCGAGAGGAATTGGGTTAGTTATGAAAGATGGAGGAGGGGTGGCAAGAAAGGGGGCGGCATGGCCGGTGGGGGGTGGAGGGGCTGGTGGGGATTGGTGGCTGAAAAGAAATTAGGAAGAAAATAAGGTTATATGTGTAGTTATTTTTATGTTGTGGAACATTTTGAAATGTGTGGTGCCATAGATAAAAATGGCATAATTGTAATTACGTTGTGGTGGATTGAGTATATATAAAATTAAGTGTGGTGTCAGGAGTAGAGTAACATATAGAGGTGTGATGCATTTTAATTTGGGTTCCCAAGTAAGAAATGTGTGGTGCCTTTAAAGACACCCTACATAAAATCATAGTCGGTTTGTTAGTGTTTGTTTTTTTCTTTTAATTTAATGAGTTGAGTTTAAATATAATTTTAAACTCATTTATTAAACGAACAAACATGAATTTGGTTCGTGAACGTTCGATTATATTCGTAAACCCACTTATATAATAAAAACATTTATAATAACTTCATCTAACAGACATTATAAATTGACTTTATATAATATTTAGAAAATCTTCCAATACTTTTTTGTGGTATGATGTATATAATATTGATATATAATTTGCTAATTTTGTATTTGCAATTCATATTTTACACCTTAACGAGTAAAACTCGAGTTGAAAGACAAAAATATGTTTAACAAGACGAACTCGAACACGAGCATGAACCGTTTATCTTTATACGAACCAAGCTCAAACATAAATTTTTGTTTGTTCAACAAACGAACGATCACGAGCAAACTTGTGAGCTAAACGAGCACAAATTCAAACAACTGATACTCGGTTTGACTAGTTAATAGTACTACTGGTGCACCCCACCGATTACATAGAATTGACCTTAAGAAAGTTGGTCTGTAGCAAAAAAAAAAACCGACTTTCCCAAAGTTGATTATCACAATGCATCTATGGAAAGTCGGTTATTGGCTCCAAAACCAACTTTTTAGAGAGTCTCTTCTATTGTTGTGCACATGTTGTGTGGTACACTGGTGAAGTCAGCATAGTGAAATTAAAGGTTCACAAAAAAAAACATGGAAATTTTTTAAATATAACCTGTTGAAGGTGATGACAATGAAGTTGAGACCAAACTGTTGATACATCTACAATTTGATGAGTTTGATCTCAATATGTAATACCTCGATCCAATTTTAAGTTCCTGTCCGAGTTAAAACGTATACCGAATCCAAGACTTCTTTTTAACATAAAATAATATCGGAAACTCATTTAATAAAGGTTATAAATCGAAGATTCAATCAAGTGTTGTGTAAATGATAGGAATGGGGAAATTGTTGATCAGACTTTCAGTTTGGCATCACCGGTTCCTTGGTGGCCTTGTGGCGGTGATGCGGTGGGGCTAAACTTGTTTCAGCTTCCTTAACAGCTTTTGGGTGTTAAACACACCATATTAAGGATCATTATCCACGTTTCCAGAGCGTTTAGACCAACAATTTCACCGAGTCACCCATCCAGTCCGCCATCATTTAGGCATACTTCACGTAGCCTTCTTATATCAAAAAAATGATTTATCCACAGAAATTAATCACAACCTGTGCACATAAATATGATCTAAACTATAGATTATCTTTTTAAAAAAAATCAAAAGCAAAATCAAAATCAAAAAACAAAAAGAATAGAAGGTCTGGATTAAATTTCAGTGCACCAAATCCCGGTGCCTAAATCATTTTTCCTTCTAATATATCTCTGTAAAGGCCTTTTCATGACAGCAACAACATTCACACATTATCAAGAAGTACAACATCAATATTGCAGCAATAAAATGAACAGGAGGCAGACGATGCCAAACGAATTTTTAAAATCCTATAATCTGAGGTCATTGAACTATACACAAAATCTTGCAAGAAATAAATAAAACATCAACAACAGGAGTTAAATATAGGGAGCTTTAGTCACCCCAATGATTCCTCTTACAGTAACAACTAATGTTTTGCATCCACCTATTTGGGCTCAAGTGCTGCGATTTCTTTGACTACTTGTGCTTTATCAGCCTCAAACTGCTCGTCCTCTGCACCAACACAAAACATATGAAAGTGGGATTAAAAGGTTATATTAGCAAAAACTCGTTATTTATCTCGCAACTTAGTAATAATAATAAGCAACTACCTTTTTCGGTCTTAAAATCAGCAAAGAGGCGCAGAAGTTTGCTTCTATTTGCCACAAGGATGCCAACAATATCAGGAGGCTTATTCTGGTTCGCCACAAATAACTGAAACATTTTCATTCTTGTAATTAGTTAGACACACATGATCAACAGAGTGAAAGGTTAAAAAAAAAAACATGCACTAATAATGGTCACATGTTGATGTATTGACTACTACCTTAAAAACATGAAATGCTTCAATCTGAATACTCTTGCTCGACTCCTGACAAACATCAAACCCACATTTCAAAATAATATGTAAGCACGAAAACAGCAGCCCTTTTCACCCCTAAAATAACAAATTATAATAGAATAGGGAGGGAGGAGAGGTAGAGAGGGGATAACTACAAGCATAAATATATAGAGAGAGAGGGGAAGAGATATACCCTGAGAAGATTCATAAGAATCCTCAGGTTTTCCCGTGAGCTAACATATCTTGTCATGACAGCAGAATTTGAGCGGTCCAGTAAGATGTCTCCCAACAGCTGTAAGAATACGAGAATTAATTTCCTCAAGTGTAGTGTGAAGACACAATTCACATAATCAAGCTGCCAATCAGCTCAGCAGACACTGCTAGCAAAATAACTTGCTGCAACAGCTACGAAACAGATTAGTTACACATTCACTTTCAGTAAAAAAAATTATACAAATGACACTGTTATCAGAGATTAATTGTTTTCAACGGCTTTACAAAATGAAAAGTTATGATTTGCTGGTGGACGGACACACCCTTGCAGTTAATTCAAAGGCGCCTCAACTTCCAAAACGTAAACGAGAGACAACCCAAATGAAACAGAAGTCCTTGACGTAAAACACCAAAAAAGCTTTTCTAAGCATACGTCACTGCTTATGTCATTTTCCTTGAATGAGGGGAACGTTTCTTTTTTTCAAACATAAAGATCCCGTGGAAAATAAGAAGGGTGACAGCTTTTTTTTCTGGGTACTAAACAGGTAAGACTTAACACCATAGACTTTAGAAACAAGCGTCCGCACAAAAAGTGAGCATGAAAAGGACACTAATAATGTTTTTATCATTATTACACGACATTGCATTATATTTTCTTTTTCTTCCAATAGCGCAAGTTCATATTACCAACAAGAGAAAACAAAATGATTAAAGAATGGTCTCTACCTTGATTGCTTGCCTTCTGGTTATGTAATTTGTGGACTCAAGAAGTTTTGAGTTGTATTCTTCAAAAAACTGAAACCATAAAAGATGTTAACATAGACACATAGTCAGTCACTAAGAAATGCACAAAACAACCCAGAAGAACACGAGGCACGATTTATTCAGTCACGACACTATACAGTCCAAACCAGTGAAGGGAGAAATGGGTAATAATGGATAAGAGCAATTATCAAGATTAATTCATGGGACATCTGTTAATTAAGCAGTCAAATCTATTCACTACATAAACAGATACTGAGAAGCAGTTATAAGAAGCTCACAATCACCTTAATCAATCATTTGACATAATGCAGTAATCCATTTAAAACCAAGAAAATCATTGTGAGCAAAACCATCATGCTAAGCCAGAGACTTAATGATTTAAAGATAGATTATTGAAAAGATGATGAGAAAATGTCCACGATCAGAAAACAGCTCTTTCATATAGTCATCTAGAAAATATGATTGCAACTTTTACGTAGCAAACCTTGCAGACCATGATGTATACATGTATGTAAATCAAATCACAAGAGGAAAAAATGAATCTGAGAGAATCATTTACCCAGTCATAATTTTTAGAAAGAAACTCGGCAACAGTTGACTTATGCCTCGTTAAGAGTTCCTGCAACAATATATGACAGCAAAAGTTTGAAAATTGGACAGGAAAATAGAAAAGGTAAGCACCTTGATACCAACATTACAAAACCTAACAGACAAAAGTGCTCAAAACCACATCACTGGTTTTCTGCCAGGTAAAAAGCCACAAAATTACACAATCCCTTACAAAACTCTACCGATTTAGAACAACTTTTTCCCAGATTTACGATCACAGAGAAACAACAGTGTAACAGAAAGGGACACCCTCCGTAGGGCTTCCAGAGCAATAAGAATGACACACAAAAATTCTTGAAACCAGAAGGCTATTTTATTCAATATCTATCGTTTCAGGGAATTTCACGAGCTGCATAATACCCCTTCCAGATTATATAGAGTATCTGAGAAGACTCGTTCTTTTAGTTCCTTCTTACCCTTGCTATTTACTACCTCTCCAGCCTTCATGACAAATTGTGTCCAGCTACCCAGGCTTTTTCAGTAATTCTATATCATTTGTCATGTTATTTATTAATTTTCTTAAACTATTTGTAATTACTATCAGCAACAGATAATATATACTGAAACCCGGAGGCAGTATTTCATATCAACCCCTCATTGCTTTACCTTGAAAGTTGCGGCAGCATCAGCAGCAATGTCAAAATTTGGGAGTTGTATATAGTCAAAAAACTTCTTCATTCTTTCCGACTCCAAAACATGCCTGCAATAAATAAGGACTTATAAATGTTTCAGCAATGTCAACATTTGAAAAGCCTATCAAATTAAGCCCACGAAGTTATCGTGGTAAAAGGAAATCACTTCAACACTCAATACAAGATTTAGGGTTTGTGCCTCTCCATTAGATTCTAAAGCTGATTAAAAACGATACATCAAATGAACACGAATAACCAAAGAAGAACAACCAGCAACTTATGACAAGAGGAAAATCACATACCTGACTAATGCATATGGAGATACATATTACATGGAAATCGCTAACCCTTATAGTATAACTTTACAATCTTTAATAATTGACAGTTGTTCAACGGTATCTTAGGTGATATGGCATCGAACTCGAAGAAGTCTTAAACAGGCATTAAACAGTGTAGTCAAAAGCGGCGCTTTCTCGCAAGCGCTAAGCAGTAAAACGGCGCTTCGAGCCCACTTTTTTTCTTTTCTTTTGTGTTGAGGAAAAGTTTCGAGTCCACTTAAGCAACGCTTTTCCAGGAGGCACAAAAAATATCATTACTTTATAGCATTTCTAATCCTAAGGAAACTTATGTTGTTTTGTCTAAACATCGTGTGTGGTGTAAAACTTATTGATGCCATGATAGCATCATTGCTTTTGTGGTTGTGGTGGTTAAGTCGTGTTTCAATGCTTGATTTAAGTGCTCTATTAAAGTCGTATATTATTTTCATATAATTTTGTATCTTTTAGCATGTTTTTAATGAAATTATCATTTTCTTTGTGGCGCTTTAAGTGATTAAGCGGTGCATTTTTAGCACTAAAGCAGTAGCCGCTTTAACAACACTGGCATTAATCACATCCATTTTACAAAGCATAGAATAGTAATTTTCCAAACAAAGCAAAAAAGGCACGAAAAAGTGTAACTTTGTTAGACAATCTCTTTCAATATCGGCAATCGTAAAATTTTCTTTTTCAATACATCATAGGCACCATAATCATGTCAACCATAAAAATGGAATTCATATTAGATGGCCATCAACACATTTAGTATCATTTCCTCGCATGCAGGCAGACCTCAAGATTTCACTCATTAACCGAACTACTGCAAAATATTTTTTATAGCAATTTGAAAAAGAAAAACAATGGCATTTGAAAGGGAACCTTGAGGTAAGCTCCCCGTGGGACCAAAGGTCATGAGTACAAGCTAGAGAAACGGTCTTTTACGGAAATATATGTAAGGTTGCATATAGTAGACCTAAATTACCAAACCCTTCCCAGGACCCCATAATGACGAGATGCATTAGTTCACCAGGTTACCCTTATTCAGACATTTTGACCACAGAGTTTCTTCCAGCACAAACAACAAGAGCAGAAAAAATGAAAAGCAATGTTACACTCACCTAGCAACACTTTGGTGTCGTATACATTCCCTCAACATTGTGCCATAATGCAAAGCCATTTCCGTGTCCTCATAACTGATTGATCATTAAAAGCATAAGAACAAATTGAAAAAGAATACAAATAAACAGGACAGCGGAAGAAAAGTTATAATTGGAAAAAATAGACACTTTAAAATGTAAATTTAGAATTAACAAACAAGAAACTATCTCCAGTAATCAAAAGCATTAAGTTCTTATTGAACAGCCAGCTTTTTTATATCTTAAGAGATCTATATACAACGACATTGTTTTACTGGTCTCTAACTATAAATTAATTTCCAGACTATATTCAGATGTAATATTACGCTGACTTTCAAACTAAACAAGAAATTAGAAGTCCCTGCACGCACAAAAGAATATTCCGAGTCAACAGACGATTGAGAAAATCAAGAAAGGAAATCCCCATTCTATTATTAGTCGGCAAAGTTTTTACAAAAATTATTATATTCTATAACGCCAAAGAATCTCCAGAGCGGTTACAATATCTTAACATTAAGATAAAAACGAAAGAAAATGTGGATGGCCTAAAACACGATTTGACATCTTCAAACCACAAAAGCTTTTGTTTCAGACATCAACAGAAAAATCACCAACGCAGAGACGGATCTTGGTTGAGTTAAACGGGAAAAAAGGGTCTCATAATTAAGATGAAAGGAGTAACCCTAAAGATGAAGCAACTGTTGAATGTCTACATATGAACATGAGCACAATTCATGAGCTTGAAATACTCAAAGATTGAAATCTATTCGGTAAAAGCTTATACTTAAATCCATCACCTTGAACCCAAAGACAGTAAATTTACACATCGCTGATGTAACATGCATCTTTCTCATTCATGGATCCCTCAAATTAGGCTTTACTAAAGGTTTTAAAGACCAATCAATTGCAACTAGCAATTCCAAGCTGAGCAACATTCGGTATCTACGTTCTAATCAGTAAATAAAAACAGAAAATGCTATAGATCCTGTGATTTCGGTAGTCACTTACCCATCCAGTAATATGTCCATCAAATCGAGGTTTGCTTCTAAATAGTCACAAGCAATCAGCCGCGAATGGACCTGTTGCCTTTGCAAATTAGCAACAACTTGAGTAGCATCCCTACGGGTCTGCAAATGGTTACTTTTTTTTGTCAAATATATAACAGCATTGTTTTCGAAATGAATAGTAATGATAAGAGTACTCTGCTGGTTCATTAGTGGATAATCAGATATGTTAACATAAATAAAACAGAAACAGCCCACACCAGACCGGACCGGACCGACCAGCTTACCTCCAGATTTAACTTGGGAAGGCAAATGATCAACAACCTTAAAGTGTTCTCCCTGAAGAACTCCTGTGTCAACTGCGCACAAGCATCCGGTACCGGTTCAGCTTCACTATTTCCATAAAGAATGGACTTCAATTCACGTAAAAGTTTGCTCAATTCCAACATCTGTAAAACAAGTCACAATTAAAACACATCCTGCATTGAAAACCACCAATTACTAGACTGATCTAGATTAAAAACAATAAAATCTCACTAATGATCACAAAAGTGTCGATCTGGTCCAAAATCTACGGATTTGCAAAAGGTGGAATCTTCAAAGAAAAAGCATCTGAGCTGAGATTAAAAAAAATGTACCTTTTCATCTCGTTTACTTTCTTTGGTATCTAAACCACGATCGATGAAAATAAGAAATTCGCGAGTGAGCCGGACCATATCCGCAGGAGTCTTGGGCTTAGTCTTGAGCAAACCCTTCATATTAACGTCAGCGTCAGGGGCTGTTGTGGTGGCGGTGGTGGTTGTTGTTGCTGTGATGACAGGAGAAGCTGCAGCTGCGGCTGACGAAGAGACCCTCCGGGGCAGCCTGTCGACTCCAACAGTCGACGACGGCGCCGGGCCTCCGCGTACCGCAGCTGAGCTTTTACTAGACCAACAAACCCCTATTTTGATTATTGTTTAGTCAACCAACAATTATATCAGTTCCTGTACAGAAATTAAATTCAACTGGTACTACTGCTGAAAAAGAGAGAACAAAAATCAGAAATCAAATCGAAAGATTCTCGCTCCTGAGGAATACAGAGGATAACAGAGTATGAGGTATTTCCGACAAATATCTGACATTAGTGTCGTAATCGAAGAAGCTCCTAGGCTCCATAGTATTCCCGAGAAAATGCAGTTGGAATTGTCCACCTTTTTTTTTATATACTACTTCTGCGAACTAAACGCACATGACATAGAGATCAACGGTTTATTTCTTAGGGTTTCTTCATTTAAACAAATAAGCAACAAAATCACCTGATTTTTTTTATATATATATAATTAATAAATCTCTTCTTAAACACTAGTACATGTCAATTTATATCTATTTGATTGACACATATTAATTATTAAGATACTTTTGTCTTTTGCATTATATATTCTAAATTATTTATCTTTTTCAAATCGATAAAGGTTTTTTTTTTATAAATATTGATAAAGGTATTTGTTGTAGCAATAAATGAGGAAATCGTGCTTCACACGTTTCGGGACTGTAGTTGGATACGCGACACATGGAAGAAGGTGGTGGCACCGTGCAATCAACAGTATTTTTTTTTGGTAGCACGGACGCTCGAGATTGGGTAGATGATTGTCTAAAGCAGGATAGCTATGGGCGAGATGGCATTATAAATTGGAGGTACTTATTTCGGGAAATTATTTTGGGAGCTTGGTATTGGCGGTATCAGGTAGTACATCACAAGTGTACTCAACGCCCTCCAACAACGGTATTCCTATCACAGACAGTTAACAAGGCAAAATAGGTGAAAATCGTTTGGCACACCGAGTAGGGGTTAGATCCAGAAAGTTTTTATTTTAAAAGCGTGTACATGAGATGTTTTTTCATTTTAAAGTGCGTCGTACATATATATATCAAAGTAATTAATGAAAGCTCGGATTAACACACAAAAAAAAAAAAAAAAACATTAAAAGAGTCCTCAAATAAAATTAACATTAAATAAAGAAGTGTATTTCAATAAATAAAATGCAGTTTAAGGGATGATTATGTTAATTTGTTGTTAAATATCATTGTTTTTGTATATTTAAAGCACCACTTTAATTAATGTTTGTGTTATTTATATTATGTTGTTCACCAAATATAGCGTATATAAAAAAGTAAATAGTTTTTTATAGGGAAATAAAAGTTGATTTGAAGAAAAAAATGATAAAAGAGATCACTTTGAAGAAACAAGAAAAAAAAAGTTGATTTGATATTCAGAAACAAGTGATAAAATGATAAAATCATCAGTCAAGAATGTGATTTATAAAGTGAAGTTTTTGTATAACTAGCAAGACAATTACCAATTTACAATGCACGTAAAAAGTTATATCATGTATGCACATGAGAGTCGTTAATTACAATGATGAAATTTATTATAATGCCTTATGAATGATGTTCGAATCCTTTGAAAAATGAAAAAAATATATAACATGAAAAAGTTATAGTATGTATTAATTTTTTTATTTTCTCAGAAGGAAATTGTATGTGATAAGTCTCTTTATTTATAGGGGTTCCTATCGGTACCTCCGTTTTTACTACTTACACTGTTTTACTCACGGCACCATAAAATGTTACTTTCGGCACCATCTTCTTCTCATCATCATCTTCTTCTTTGCACCACCATCAACCCGCCACCCTAAACCAACAAACCCGCCACCTTAAACCACCAACCCCCATCAAACCGCCACCCTAAACTCGCCCCTACTGCTCCAATGACGGAATGCCCCCTCCCCCCTCTTCCCTCTTCTGCGTTTTTCACATCCCCACCCTCATTTTTCCGGCGACCCTCCCAAACCACCCATAGCAATCAACCTCCTTTTGAAAACCCGACTCTATATACAATTTTAAAGCTCCATAAAATTCATGTAAAAATGCATGTAAAAAGTTATATGTATTAATTTTTTAGTATTTTTCTTGGAAGGAAATTGTATGTGATAAATCTCTTTATTTATAGGGGTTTCTATTGTTACCCTCGTTTTTACTGTTGTCATTCTTTTACTCCCGTCACCACAAAATGTTACTTTCGGCACCACAAGAATATTTTTATTATTTTGTTATTTCACACACCACAAAAAAAATGAAATAATTTACTTATTACACCACCATTTTCTAAAACACTCTTTTAATCCAATACTTTAAAAAAACAATAAATAACTATCATCTTCTTCCCACCATCACCATCTTCTTCTTCACACCATCAACCCGCCACCCTAAACCACCAAACCCACCACCTTAAGCCACCACCCCCCATCAACCCACCACCCCAAACCCGCCCCTGCTGCTCCAATGACGGAATGCCCCCTCCCCATCTTCCCTCTTCTGCGTTTTTCACATCCCCACCCTCATTTTTAAGCTACCCCGTTTTCGGCTTCCTCCCAAACCACCCATAGCTTGATTCAACCTCCTTTTGAAAACCGACCCAATATACCATTTTTTTGAAAACAATATACCATTTTAAAGCTCCATAAAATCCATTATTTTGTGCTTACAAACTCAACTATAAGAATCACAGCTCCTGATATCACAAAAAAAAAATCACAACTTCAACTACCATTTTTTCCCGGAGAGATGCGAGAGAGAGGGGAGAGGGGCGATTTACCATCACAAATCATCGATATCAAAACAAAAAAAAAATCACAGCACCAACCACAATTTTTCCTGGCGAGATGCGAGAGAAAGGGGAGAGGGGAGAGGGGCCATTTACCAGAGAAATGGGAGGGAAGAGAGGGGATGGGGTGATTTACGGGTTGTAGAGGATGGGGGAGGGGGAGCAGATTTGCGGGCGGCGGTTGGAAGATGGAGTAGGCGTGAAGATGAATTAGGGTTTTAGTTTGAGGAAGAAGAGAGAGTGTTTTTGAATTAATGGGAGGAAATAATGTGTGTATTTTGGTAGTTAATTAATAGGGTAGGTTTTGATATTTTAAAAAGCTAAGGGACTATAGTGTAGTGATGTCGTTTTTGTTATTTTTATGTGGTGTAAGAAGTAAAATTGTCGAGTGTAAAAGTAAAAAAATAAAAAATAAAAAATAGAAACCCCTGTTTATATCTCCTGATATAATGTCCCTGAACACCAGGTGGACATTGACATTGACAACTAAATCTACACACAGAAGCCAACCACATAATGTCATTGAACATGGGATGATGGAATTGTAGTTAATTAGGTCCATGCTTGATGTGATCCTTACGAATCAAATCCTTTGTTTGCCCAGGAAGGAACTGAATTGCAATCAATGAGAGCTATGATCCGTATCTTAATCTAAGACTACGGTTGGAACGCCACAACGTAATGCTCGGTTACGCTGATAAGTTCTCAAAGGGGCGATCCTCCAATCCAAGAGAATCTCACACATAAACGTGCACAATTAAGACAAGCTTAATCAAATAATAAAATTTCACTCCAATATATGTTGCTCATAAAAGAGATAGTGTTGGCCTATATATAGGCTACAAAAACCGACTCAATGTTCACATCTTCCAATGTGGGATGGAAAACTAATGAAAACTAAACAAACATAAAGGAAAAAGGCGCCTCCCACTATATGGGCTTTGCCAAACCATACTTCAGGCCCAACTAGCCTTTATTGACACAAAACTGAAATAAAAAAAACTGATTAAAGTGGTCTTCTAGGCGCCCCATGAATGGGCCTTCAACTAGGCATTTTCCTTAAGCCCAAAAGCGTAGTGAATGTATAATATTGAAGCTTCATCACTCCTTTTGGGCTGCCCATACTCTTCATGGATTTCTTTTAGCAATGTATTCAAGGCTTCTCTCACTCTCTTCCTTTGGAGCCTTGTCAAAGGTTCATCTCTAATGACGCTAATGGATCTGGCTCCTCATCATATATCACATCATTCCCTCCTGGTTGGGAAGGATCTGTCCTCAGATCAAAGGGATTATCAAAAAGTGTCAAATCAGCCACATTGATAGAAGGAAAAATATTCCAATCTGGAGGAACTTAAGGGTGCCTCTTTGAATTATGCTACTTATGATAAGGAATTGTTTGCGTTAGTTAGAGCCCTTCAAACTTGGCAAAGACTATTTACGCCCTAGAGAGTTTATCATACACACCGATCATGAATCACTTAAGTACTTGAAAAGCGGGGTAAGTTAATTCCTCGGCATGTTCGTTGGGTTGAATTCATTGAATCCTTTCCTTATGTCATTAAGTATAAAAAGGGTCAAGATAATGTGGTAGCTGATGCTTTATCTCGTAGACCTTCTTTAATTACCACTATGCAAACTAAATTCCTTGGTTTTGAGTTTATCAAGGATGTGTATGCTTCTGATGAGGATTTTCAGGCTATTTGGCCTAATACTGCTAATAAAACCGATGGTAGGTTCTTTTGACGCGAGGGTTTTTTGTATCGTGATCATGTTATTTGTATTCCTCGTTGTTCTATGCATGATTTGTTGGTGCGTGAGGCACATAGTGGTGGTCTTATGGGTCATTTTGGCATTACAAAGACGCTTGATTGTAATATCCCGAAATTTTGACTCTCTATTTAATTGGAAAAAAAAAAAAGGTTCAATAACTTGGGGAATTATGTGTTTAGTAATTATTTGGAAGGGTGATTAATAATTAAAATGGAATCTTTATAATTCTTTAATTAAAAGGAAATACATTGGTTAATAATTAAAAGGGGAGGGGGACTTCTTTTATTCCTTCTCCATCTTTTTCCCAATTACACGTGAAACCCAAACCCTCCCATTGCCGCCGATCGTGTGAAGAAGAAGGAGAGAAAAATATCTCTCCTTGGTGTTTAGGAATTAAGTAAATCGGTAATCGTTTTCTTTTATAGATTCGAGCTTCGTTGAGGATCGCTTTAGCTTAGCAAGGGCTTTCAAAACGCAGCAATTCCGGTAAGGATAATTCTATGTTGTCAAAAGTTTAACTTGATGTTTGTAAAAGTATAATTTAAGACTTCTATGCTTGTGTGCCACGGTTTTGGTGTGTTAAACGTTCCTAGTAGTGTGTTTTGTGTTAGTTAAAATCTACAATCGATATGATACCTTTGTATGGGTTTTACGGGCCTAAAGTGTTGTTTTGTTCTTTGTGTTGTGGAGAAACGGCTCGTAAATCGCGTAGAGAGCTTTTAGGGTTTTAGTTGAAACCTCAGCCGGACGGGCGTCTCGCTTTGAGAGGACGGGCGTCGATCTTAGTCTAAGCTTCAGGACGGGCGCCCGGATTCTCGGACGGGCGCCTGAAGCGGCTACTTTTGATTCGGGATGTAAAGTTTTACGGTGGACGGACGTCCAAGTATAATGGACGGACGCCCAGTGCTAAAATCGATTCAGATGTAACAGATTTTTCCTTGGACGCGCGTCGAGATCTTGGACGGGCGTCTACTTTTTCCAAACGGGCGCCCAACATTTCGAGACGGGCGCCCAGGTTTAAATGTTCTCTCTTCTTTGTTAGTTATGGATAAACCTTACGAGCATGTTTTGTAAGTTGTGTTTGGATGAGACAACGGTATTGGTAACATTGGGTTTTGGATTTTGGGCATTGGAGTTCGTAGACCCGTAGTGGTTGGGCCGGATAGGGTAGTTCCCAAAGCCGTAAACCCGGGAAGGTTTCCTTACGACTTCAATGACCCTACGTGTTTGGGGAGTTGCAGACAGTGATGTGGTCGGGCCGGATAGGGTAGTACCGAAGCCGGGAACCCGGAAGGTTTCCTTGCACCAAAGACGTGATGGTCCATCTAGTATGGTACCATTGGATGACCTTTAGGACCCTCCTCTCTGGGTTTTACCCTTTTGAGGGATGTGCACATTCGGGACCTTTAGGTGGCTAGTTGTGATGTTTGGTATCTGTTATGGGCAGGTCGTAATTTTTATAGATTGGTTGGGTCCTTCATAAATTTAGTAGTACCTTTCTTGAGTTGGTTTTACTTTTGTACACTAGATTTACTCTTACTCAACTTTATAGTTGACGGTTTGTACTTTCGTCTGACCGCTTATGATCCATTTATGGGGAGTGATTCTTAGCAGGTACTTCTATGGATGTTTGCTTGTTGCTGGGATGTCGCGGGGTTTGAGAGCCACGTAGTCGCAGTCACATGTTGTCTACATTATTTGAATTTTAAATTCTAAAGATTTTGATGTTCTGCATAATTACATTTTCTTTCGGATTTGTACTCACTTTAATATTTTCTTTCAAAATAATGTGGTGAATGTTTATTTTCTTTTTCATTGTGGAATGTTGAATGTTACCGCCACGATCGTGTGTCGCGATGGGTGGCACTACAAATGACCAATACCGCGGCCGACGGGATTGGAACGAGTGTTACAAAGTGGTATCGAGCCGTTCGACTCTCAGGACCACCACCTAAAATGAACCTTAAGAATAAATTTACTAAAATAAGCACAGTGAGGATGTGTGGGGTAGGTATTGAGTTCTATGTAGGGAAGGTACGGTAAGTTACATTTGTATGTGGAAATGTGGCTGCGTGTTGCAATTAAATTTGGACGAAGAAGTGTTAGTATATGTGAAATATTCTGTGGCATGATATAGGTAATAATTGAATGTATGATTGTTTACTTTTGTAGTTTAGCTATGTCTCCAGGAATGGAAATGAGAGGACCCGGTGATTGATCGGTGGTTAAGATGAATCAAGACTGATCGAGCGGTCAACAAGGATGCAGAGGATCGTTCTCGGGGTCAACCACCGGCATGACTAGGGCCGTGAGTCACGAGAGGCCTAGTCAATCGATGGTAAGGAGATCCTAAGGGACTCGAGCGGTGGATTAGGGAGTTTGAGAAAATCTTCGCCACTCTAGGTCCGTCAGAGGAACCGAAGGTCGACCAAGCCGCTTTCTACTTACTTGGTTTGTGGCTGATTTGTGGTGGGGTGCTAACAAAGATCGGTTGGCTCTGCATGTAAATGAGCAAGTGGGAAACGGTATTGGTACCACCGAATCGGGTGAGTTTAAGCAGAGCCGAGGCGTGAATTCTTTCCCGAATCCAAGAGGAAAGAGCTGCGGGTGGAGTTCGATAATCTCCGGCGGGGATATGACCGTGCAAGAATATTACGAGAAGTTTGTCGACTTGGCGATCTATGCATCCGAGCTAGTGCCGATTGAAGAGGCCAAGATGGTGAAGTTTGAGCAACACTTAGATTTAGCGATCCAGGATCGTGATAGGGGCAGCGAGGGCTTCACGAGCTTAAAAGAGATGTGTGAAGTAGCATGCAACATTGAAAGAATTCGGAGAGAGGTTAAAGCGACATATGCTACTAACAAGAGGAAGAGTGTCTCGAGGACAATCGAGGCAAACAAAAGCGAGCAATTCGAAACCCACCGATCCGACCGCCCTTTCGGAAAATTCCCACCTTACGAGGCGGTGGCGGTCACCGGCGAGAGGTAACTCTCGGGGTCTAGTCGGCCACGAAGTTATCATTGCAAGCGGTGCCGGAGAAATCATCCGGTACCGATTGTTCAAAGCGTGAGTTCGATGTCACAATTGCGGGAAGTTTGGAAATAGACGGTATGAGTGCTTTACGGCTCCCACACTGCGGGTCGGCGGCATCGTTACGGAAGCAACATGGGTGGGACTCAGGAGCAACACGGGGAACATGGGTAGGGGTAACCCGATGAGCGAGCGGTACTCCCGCCTGAGCCGACAGTGGGTGCACCTACGGCCATCGGGCGGAAGCAGAATCGACCATCGTGGTCGCCAAAGACCGCCTGTTCGAAGTGAGAAAAATCGGATCGGAGATTATTCAGACCGGGCGAGAGAGGAGGCCGAGCAGAGCAACCACGTAGTGACGGGTAATTTTCTGGTTAACTCATTTTTATCCTATGTACTTTTGATTCGGGTGCATCATGTTCCTTTGTAGCAAGTTCGCATGTTTCGAGAGTTAGGCCTAGTTACATTCGAGGTGATTGATGAGAAGTTTATGCAACCATCAGGAGAGTTAGTACCATGTTCTAAGTTGTATAGAGATGTACCATTAGTGATTTTGGGAGCCAACTTGACGGTTGACTTGACCGAGTTTCCTCTTGAGAACTTCGACGTTATTTTGGGTATGGACTGGTTGAACCGGCATAAAGCCAAAATTGACTGTGAGCAGAAGAAGGTGACGTTGAGAGGCCCTAAAGGGGTGTGAGTATCTTACAAGGGATTTGTGGACAAACCAAACGTGAAGATCATTTCGGTGGTGACTTTGGGATCTCTCGTCAAGAGAGGGTACCCGTTGTTTATGTGTCACGTGCATGATGTAAGCACTGAGGATCCTAAACTAACGGACATTGAGCGTAGTCCGTGATTTTGGGGACGTATTCCCGGATGAGATACCAGGTATGCCACCCCGCAGGAGAAGTAGAGTTTGCAGTGGAGTTGGTGCCGGGACCGGACCGATATCGAAAGCACCCTATCGTATGGCACCTAAGGAATTAACGAACTAAAGGTACAATTGGAAGAAGCGCTCGATAAGGGTATATCCGACCGAGTGTGTCACCGCGGGAGCACCGGTGTTGTTTGTGAAGAAGAAGGATGGTAGTATGCGGTGTGTATTGATTACCGGAGCCGAACAACGTCACGATGAAGAACAAGTATCCGTTACCAAGGATCGATGACTTGTTCGATCAACTACGAAGCGAGCATTTTCTCAAGATTGATTTGCGATCGTGGTATCACCACTCAGGGTAGCAGATGCGGATATTCCAAAGACCGCATTTCGCACGTGCACGGACATTACGAATTCACGGTCATGCCTTTCGGATTGACCAACGCACCAGCAATTTTCATGGATTTAATGAACCGGGTATTCAGACCCTACTTAGACCAGTTTGTAGTAGTCTTTATCGACGACATCCTGGTCTACTCTAAGACTAAGGGAGAACATGCCGAGCACCTGAGGCTCGTACTGCAGGTTTTACGAGAAAAACAACTGTATGCGAAACTGTCTAAATGTGAATTCTGGTTGGAACGAGTGGCATTCTTGGGGCATGTTGTCTCGAAAGACGGTGTATCCGTTGATCCGAGCAAGATAGAGGCGGTGGCGAGGTGGCCAACACCTAAAGCTGCTGCGAGAAATTCAAGCTTTTTGGGTTTGGTGGATATTACCGAAGATTTGTAAAAGACTTTTCCAAGATTGAGAGGCCGATGGCTGCGTTGATGCAGAAAGAGAACCGGTTTAAGTGGGATGACAATTGCGAGAGAGGCGTTTCAACTACTTAGGAACGGTTGACCACGGCTCGTGCTAGCATTACCCGGCGGGAATGAGGACATCGAGGTTTATCTTCGATGCATCGAAGAATGGTGCGGGTTGCGCATCGATGCAACGGAGGCGAGTGATCGCGTATGCATCGAGGCAAATTGAAACCATACGAGGTAACTACCCGACTCACGACTTAGAGTTGGCATTGTGGTCTTCGCATTGAAGATATGGCGACACTACTTGTAACGGAATAACTTTCAAGGTGTTTCGAGATCACAAGAGTCCAAGTACATATTTACGAAGGAAGGAGCTCAACATGCGTCGAGGCGTTGGTTGGAGCTAATTAAAGATTATGACATGGAAATCCAATACCACGGCGGAAGGCCAATGTAGTGGCGGACGCTTTGAGTCGGAAATCGATTCATTCCTTGTGCGCGGAAGTAGCTCGGATCAGACTACGAGAAGAGTTGGACCGCATGGATATCGTGTCATCCGGAAGGCGGAGATAAAAGCGACCGTCTTACAACCCGAATTATACGCCGAGATCCGGGCGAGACAAGTGGGTGACAGGTAATTGAGGCAAAGAAGGCCAAGATTGGTACAGATGGAGCGGTGATTTTACGTTACACGAGGATGGTAGTATCCGGTTTAAGGGTCGGTGGTGTGTACCGGCCGACGAAGAACTCAAGAGGCGGATCTTGAGTGAAGCTCATAATACGCTTTATTCGTTTCACCCGGGAGGAGACAAATCGTATAAAGATCTCGGGAAAACCTTTTGGTGGCCCAATATGAAACGCGAAGTGGCGTAATTTGTGGCAAAGTGCTTGACTTGTCGAAAGTCAAGATTGAACATCGACGCCACAGTGGTACTGCCGCCGTTGGATGTGCCGGTTTGGAAGTGGGATTCCATCTCCATGGATTTTGTATGCGCGGATTACCGAGGAGCCCTAAGAGGAATAATATGATTTGGGTCGTTGTGGATAGATCGACCAAAGTCTGCGCGATTTCATCCCGATGAAAGACACACGAGTAAGACGGAGTTGGCTATGGCATACCGGAGAAATATTGTGAGACTACATGGTATACCCAAAGCAAGATTGTGTCGAGATAGAGATGCGAGATTCATATCTCGGTTTTGGCAGAGCTACAGCGACCTTGGGGACGGAGCTACGAATGAGTACTGACTTTTCACCTGCTACCGATGGTCGACGGAGAGGACCATACAAACTTTGGAAGACATGCTAAGGGCATGTGTATTAGAATTCAAAGGCTCTTGGGAGGAAAAGCTCGATCTTATTGAGTTTTCATACAACAACGGCTACCATGCCAAGATTAAGATGGCACCTTTTGAGGCACTTTATGGTAGGAAGTGCAAAGTCCGGTTTGTTGGGACGATTCGTCCGAGGCGTTGATTTTGGGACCGCGGTGATCGAAGATACGATTAAGCGAGTGTGAGATAATCCGAGAAAAGATGAAGGCCGCCAGGATAGGCGTAAGAGTTATGCAGACTTACACCGCCGGATATTGAGTTCGCCGTGGGCGATAAAGTATTGCTACGAGTATCACCAACCAGAGGAGTGATGCGTTTTGGCAAGAAAGGGAAGTTGAGTCCCAAGTACGTGGGGCCATACGAGGTCTTGGACCGCATAGGTGAAGTAGCATATCGACTAGCCTTGCCACCGGCGTTGGATAAAGTGCATAATGTGTTTCATGTATCTCAATTGCGCAAGTACGTGAGTGATCCTTCTTACGTGATCGAACCGGAGGTCGTTGAACTGGATCAATCCTTGACTTACGAAGAGGTACCGGTACAAATATTAGATACCAAAGTACGGAAAACAAGGGGACGTGAGGTTAGCATCGTCAAGGTTTTATGGTCTAACCATGCCACCGAGGAGGCGACATGGGAAGCTGAGGATACTATGCGACATAAGTACCCGCACTTGTTCTCTTAAGGTATGCAGTTTTCAAGCCTTGTACGTTAAATCCTTTTGCTTATCTTCGGGGACGAAGGGTGTTTTAAGGGGGGTGGAGCAACGCCCGGTACGAACCCGAACTTCGAGGACGAAGTTTTGTCTTAAGGGGGGGAGGATGTAATATCCCGAAATTTTGACTCCCTATTTAATTGGAAAAAAAAAGGGTTCAATAACTTGGGGAATTATGTGTTTAGTAATTATTTGGAAGGGTGATTAATAATTAAAATGGAATCTTTATAATTCTTTAATTAAAAGGAAATACATTGGTTAATAATTAAAAGGGGAGGGGGACTTCTTTTATTCCTTCTCCATCTTTTCCCAATTACACGTGAAACCCAAACCTCCCACATTGCCGATCGTGTGTGAAGAAGAAGGAGAGAAAAATCTCTCCTTGGTGTTTAGGAATTCGTCGTCGGTAATCGTTGTTTTCTTTTATAGATTCGAGCTTCGTTGAGGATCGTTTCTAGCTTAGCAAGGGCTTTCAAGAACGCAGCAATTCCGGTAAGGATAATTCTATGCTGTCAAAAGTTTAACTTGATGCTGTAAAAGTATAATTTAAGACTTCTATGCTTGTGTGCCACGGTTTTGGTGTGTTAAACGTTCCTAGTAGTGTGTTTTTGTGTTAGTTAAAATCTACGATCGATATGATACCTTTGTATGGGGTTTTTCGGGCCTAAAGTGTTGTTTTTTCTTTGTGTTGTGGAGAAACGGCTCGTAAATCGCGTGAGAGAGCTTTTAGGGTTTTAGTTGAAACCAGCCGGACGGCGTCGCTTTGAGAGGACGGGCGCCCGGTCTTTGTCTAAACTTCAGACGGGCGTCCGGATTCTGGACGGGCGCCTCGAAGGGCTACTTTTGATCTGGGATGTAAAGTTTTACGGTGGGACGGGCGTCCAAGTATAATGGACGGACGCCCAGTGCTAAAAATCGATTCGAGATGTAACAGTTTCCTTGGGACGCTGCCTCGAGATCTTGGACGGGCGTCTACTTTTCCAAACGGGCGCCCAACATTTCAGACGGGCGCCCGGTTTAAATGTTCTCTCTTCTTTGTTAGTTATGGATAAACCTTACGAGCATGTTTTGTAAGTTGTGTTTGGATGAGACAACGGTATTGGTAACATTGGGTTTTGGATTTTGGGCATTGGAGTTCGTAGACCCGTAGTGGTTGGGCCGGATAGGGTAGCTCCCAATGCCGTAAACCCGGAAGGTTTCTCACGACTTCAATGACCCTACGTGTTTGGGGAGTTGCAGATGATGATGGTCGGGCCGGATAGGGTAGTACCGAAGCCGGGAACCCGGAAGGTTTCCTTGCACCTCAAAGACGTGATGGTCCATCTAGTATGGTACCATTGGATGACCTTTAGGACCTCCTCTCTGGGCTTTACCCTTTTGAGGATGTGCACATTCGGGACCTTTAGGTGGCTAGTTGTGATGTTTGGTATACATTATGGGTGTGTCGTTACTTTTATAGATTGGTTGGGTCCTTCATAAATTTAGTAGTACCTTTCTTGAGTTGGTTTTAATTTTGTACACTAGATTTACTCTTACTCAACTTTATAGTTGACGGTTTGTACTTTCGTCTCGACCTCGCTTATGATCCATTTATGGGGAGTGATTCTTAGTGTACTTATGGATGTTGGCTTGTTCTTTGGGATGTCGCGGGGTTTGAGAGCCACGTAGTCGCGATCACATGTTGTCTACATTATTTGAATTTTAAATTCTAAAGATTTTGATGTTCCGCATAATTACATTTTCTTTCGGATTTGTACTCACTTTAATATTTTCTTTCGAAATAATGAATGGTGAATGTTTATTTTCTTTCTGCTGTGGAATGTTGAATGTTACCGCCACGACTGTGTGTCGCGATGGGTGGCACTACAGTGACCAATACCGGCGGCCGACGGGATTGGAAACCGGGGTGTTACATTGATATGCTTAAGTCACATTTTTATTGGCCTCGTATGAAAGTTGATGTTGCTAAATATTGTGATGCTTGTATAACTTGTAAGGCTGCTAAATCTACGTCCAGCCCCCATGGTTTGTATCAGCCCCTTCCCATTCCTACACAGCCTTGGACTGATTTATCTATGGATTTTGTGTTGGGCTTACCCCGTTTTAAGAGTGGTAAGGATTCCATTCATCACCCTCTTTAATGTGAACTTGGTGATAGCCACTCTTAAGATCAATTTTAGTAAAAAATTTAGCACCCTTAAGTTCATCTAGCATGTCATCTAAACGAGGAATGAGATAACGATACTTTACCGTGATTTGATTAATGGCACGACTGTCCATGCACATTCTTCATTCACCTCCTTTCTTGGGCACTACTAACACTGGCATAGCACAAGGGCTCATAGATTCTTGAATTTTCCCTTTAGCTAGCAACTTATCGACTTGCTTCTTGATCTCTAAAGTTTCCGCGGGGTTGGCTCTATAAGCCGGACGATTGGGCAACGCAGAGCCCGGCATAAGGTCAATATGATGCTCCACGCCTCGCAATGGTGGCAAGCCACTTGGTTCCTCCTAGGGGAATACATCAGCAAACTCCTGCAAGACAGAGAACACAACACTAGGTAGAGAACCGATGAGATCACTTACAAGCATTAAACAAGGGAAGGGAGGGAAAGGGGATGGGGATGGGAGCCACTCGGCCAAGTCACCTTTGGTGAGTGTGTGGGGCCGGCTGCATGTGTAGGGGGATGGATCACGGGACCTTTAATTAAGAAAAGAAATACAACCTGATTGGAGTTTACAGGTTATGCTATGGTGTGGTGGAATCAGGTACAATTCATGCGTACCAAACATAGACAGCCACCCATCCGTACATGGACACTTTTGAAGGAGGTAATGCGAACTCGATTTGTTCCTCTGTCATATTATCAAGATCTCTATTGTGCTCTTTAGACTATAAAACAATGAGAACGTTTGGTGGATGATTTCTATGAGGAGATGATGACTACACTAGCAAGATCACAGATTGAGGAGGAGGAGATGGTCACCATGAAACGGTTTTTGTGTGGTGTGCGTTTGGAAATTAGACAGCCATTGGAGTTACATGGGTGTAATACATTGTATGAGATGTTACAAACAGCTCATGCGATTGAGAAGCAGTTGAAACGCCAAAAACCCACTTTTAATAAGTCAATTGGAGGTAATTCTTCTTCTTTTCGTTCGTTTTAGCCTAGAGGAGATAATCCAAATTTTGTATGGAGTGCACCTCGGACAGCCCATACTACTTCCTATGACGCTTCTAAAGCTAAGGCATGTGAGAAGGGTAAAGGTGTAGACCACCGCATTAGGCAGCCTCGTGACGTTAAATTTTTTAAATGCACCGGTGTTGGTCATGTTGCGTCTGAGTGTCCTACTAAACATAGCATGCTAGTTGTAGAGGAAATTTGTAGATGGTGATGATTTTGATGAGGAGGACTTTGAACAGGCTAATTATAAGGATGAGGAGGGTAATATTGAGTGTGGCCCACTTGAGGGTTCTATTTATGTGCTTAAAAAGGTGCTAACTACTAGTGCTAAACTTGTCTTAGTAATGCCAAAATGACCCATAAGACCACCACTATGTGCCTCACGCACCAACAAATCACGCATAGAACAACGAAGAATACAAATAAAATGATCACGATAGAAAAAACCCTCGCGTCGAAAGAACCTACCATCGATTTTATTAGCAGTATTAGGCCAAATAACCTGAAAATCCTCATCAGAAGCATACAAATCCTTGATACAATATACGAAGCATCATTAGTTTTAGAGCATGCAATAAAGTGTGCCATCTTAGAAAACCTATCCACCACCACAAACACAGAATCCTTACCACTATTAGAACGGGGTAAGCCCAACACAAAATCTATAGATAAATCAGTCCAAGGCTGTGTAGGAATAGGAAGGGGCTGATACAAACCATGGAGGCTGGACGTAGATTTAGCAGCCTTAAAGTGTCCTATTATCTGGAATATTCTCATCATCTACACCATTATCAATTGCATCATCATTCAGATTTTGGGCTTGCGGAACATTGTTCAAACGGACTGGTTGCCTAACTTGATTTGCTGCACCAACAACACCTCGATCTCCACGATCACGATCAGCTAATTGCATGGCCAAATTTTGAATGGACGCCGTTATTGCAGCCAGCTGATCAGCCATCTCCCCACGAAACCTCTCAATCTTATTATTAGTCACATCATTCACAGCCTTGGCATGAGTAGCCAATCTCCCTTCAAAATACTCATCTCTCAATGAATTATCATCATCACTCTTATCGTCCGCCATAGGATAGACAATTCAAGCCTCACCAATACACTCGTGTTTACACTCACCCTCTCTCTTGTGGAAAGTAAAGCACCCCTTTACAAATGAATGAGAATAACGAGCAAAATGAATCTAGGCTAGGGTTAGGCTAGGGTTCGGATCACCAAAATTTTCGTAACACCAAATTTTGCACAAGAACTCTACGACACAACACAAGCTACAAAAAACCAAAAAAAAATTGCAGAATTTTCCCGCCAATTTACTTTTTTTTTTATCACAAAAATTTTCGTAACACCAAATTTTACACAAGAAGTCTACGACACAACACAAGCTACAATTTTTTTTTAGGCCGGGATGCCTTTTGGACGATCACACAAACAACATATTATACGCACATCAATTAAACGACTGACGAAACCAATAAGCACAAATTAGGGTTCTTGGTGTGAAAATAGGGTTTAGGGTTGAAAGGTTGCGATTTTGGGGGTGTTGCAACCTTATTATCCAGGGATGTTTAGGGCTTAGGTAGGCTGATTGCTTAGGTCGAAGGTTTGAAGGTTTGAAGAAAATTTGAAGGTTTCGGGTTGAGGGATTCGGTTTAGGGTTGAGGGATTCGGTTTAGGGTTGTGAAAACCTAGGGTTTGATTCGGCCAAAAACAAGAATAAAACGAAAAAGAAAAGAAAGACGTGTTTTTTTTTTTTTTTTTTTTTTTGCAAGATAAGAAAAAGAAAAAAAACGAAAATTAAAGGAAAAGGATATTTGATTACCTTCAGTTACTGAGCTCCGATACCAACTGATGTGATCCTTACGAATCAAATCCTTGTTTGCCCAGGAAGAAACTGAATTGCAATCAATGAGAGCTATGATCCGTATCTTAATCTAAGACTACGGTTGGAACGCCACAACGTAATGCTCGGTTACACTGATAAGTTCTCAAAGGGGCGATCCTCCAATCCAAGAGAATCTCACACATAAACGTGCACAATTAAGACAAGCTTAATCAAATAATAAAATTTCACTCCAATATATGTTGCTCATAAAAGAGATAGTGTTGGCCTATATATAGGCTACAAAAACTGACTCAATGTTCACATCTTCCAATGTGGGACGGAAAACTAAAGAAAACTAAACAAACATAAAGGAAAAAGGCGCCTCCCACTATATGGGCTTTGCCAAACCATACTTCAGGCCCAACTAGCCTTTATTGACACAAAACTGAAATAAAAAGACTGATTAAAGTGGTCTTCTAGGCGCCCCATGAATGGGCCTTCAACTAGGCGTTTTCCTTAAGCCCAAAAGCGTAGTGAATGTATAATATTGAAGCTTCATCACTCCTTTTAGGCTGCCCATACTCTTCATGAATTTCTTTTAGCAATGTATTCAAGGCTTCTCTCACTCTCTTCCTTTGGAGCCTTGTCAAAGGTCCATCTCTAATGACCCATGGATCACTCTTCTTCGTGGGTGCTAATGGATCTGGCTCCTCATCATAAAGCTCATTATATATCACATCAATGCTCCACTCAAGATTTCAATTGCTTATGACATATTTATTTCGCACTAATATTTTTTAAAGGTTAAAGTGCTTTTATTAAAGATTAAGCGTTGTCCGCTATACAAGCACGAATAATGTGAGAATGCAGAGAAGAGCCCCAATCCAATAAACAACAAGATGTTATATTTAAAACGTGAAAAAATTGAATGAAACCAATTTCACAAAACCTGATAGATTGAGTGATGGGTACGGCGGGATGGTCGGGTAAGGTGAAGCGAGGTAGGGTAGGGTGGGATACTCGATCCCAACATCCATCTTACCTCACTGTTGGAAATCTAGATACGGATCGGATCATCAAAGATTCAATCTTATTGAATCACGCAGCGGAATTGGATTCAAAATCCGTTAAATACGAAAAAGATCATCATGAATTAAATCTAATTAATCTACCATGCAAAAGAAGATAAAAAATCGTTATCAAACTTGAAGAACTATGTAGATGTCAAGATCTTCCAGATTATATCTCCCACGAAGACGGGTGGACGTCTAAATCTCCATTCTTGAATTGATTGAATATTCATCTAGGAAAAACTGGATTTTTCCCTTAATTTTAGAGTTCATGAAAAACTATTTTTTTCTCTGTTGATGTGCGCACAACACGTTTTAATTTCATTGGAAAACAACGTGTGTTTTATTGTGTGTTTTGAGATGCCCAACTCTTCTAATTTATATTGTAATATTAGGTCAAACATAATTAAGAGTTTATCTCAAATCAATTTTTTTTTTAAACCAAGATTTTATTAATCGATATCTGCCAAACAGACGTTTAAAACGTCATCCGGGGGGCGAAGAACCCCAAAGTGTCCAAGAAGTAACCAACAATCCATGTCGAGCTAAAAGATGTGTTGGGACATTCCCCACTCGCTGAATAAAAGAAAAAGAAACAGACTGAAAACTAGGCAACAGTGCCAAACAATTCCGAACTAGAGCGGTGAGGTCCTCCACTGGTCTATGAAAGCGTGCTATACACGCCAAACAATCACTCTCTACTTTCAGCTGACGAATCTCTAAGTGCCATGCCTCTTCCAAAGCCAGAGAAATAGCTCTAAGCTCCATATAGTCCACCTGGATCGAAATGGTACGCAAAGGAATGCAATATTAGTCCATGGGAGTCCTGGAGGATTATTCTTATGCCTGCATATGTCGCTGTAACTGACGCTTCCACATTGCACTTTACTACGCCTGGCTGCGGCTTCGACCATCGATCTGGCAAGTGTGGACTCGAGACTTAGGACCGATAACTTTCCATTGCCTTCACATACTCAGCTGATGCTGCCAAGGACCGTGCACACACCTCAGAGACAAACCACCTGATTATCAAAGACTGCCGAACAACATGCCTTCAAGATTCCCCACATGAGCCACACGAACCTAGCCGCATCCTGGATATCATGTTCTGCTAACAATCGCATAAAAAATTCCGCAAAGGACACGGAATGAAGATGCTGTAAAGTACCACTGAACGGCGACGCTTGCCAAACTCGGACAGACAACTCACACTCAAAGAGGACATGTCGTAATGTTTCTAAGGTTTCCCCGCACGCCAAGCAAATGCCATCCCCTAAACTCCTCATCTGCAGGCCCTGCCAAATTGCAAGACAATCATGTAAGCACCGCCACAAAAATCTTGAATACTGATCGAATAGGAAGATGCCAACATGGCTATTCCAGTCGACTACGGCCCACCGAACTAGAGGGTCCTTCTCCCACCGATGGCCTGTAAAGCGACAAAGCCAAAAAATAGCCCGAACGAACAGTATATACACTCCCTTACGGTCATAGTGCCAAATCCGTCGGTCTGGGTGCCCTTCCGGGGCCACAGTGGTTTCCGAAATAGCATAAGATTCCCACGGCTGAAAAACATGCCACACTTTCTGTACGTCCCATAATCTAGATCCAGGTATAAAAAGGTCCGAGACGGTGGAATCCGGCGAAAGCTCATGCCCTGCAAAGGGTATGCGAAACAAAGGTTGTCGATTAATCTAGGCATCACAGAAGATATACACAGACTAACCATGCCCCACTCACCACAGTAAACCATTGTACAGAAGGTCCCTATACACTCAAGAATGCTACGCCACAAATAAGACGGTCTAGTCCTCAAACCAGTCGCAAGAATCGTACTATCTTCAAAGTACTTCACATGCAACACTTGAGCTGCCAAAGAACATGGACTCGTCAGGATGCGCCATGATTGTTTAGCCAATAAGGCCAAATTAAAACATTCCAATTCCCGGAACCCCAAGCCCCCCAGATTCTTCGATAAACAACATGCCTCCAGTTTTTCCAGTGTATCTTATGCTTATTCTCCGTATCCCCCCAAAAGAATGTTAGGAAATCTACGCGGGGACGCAGCGGAATTAAATTTTATTTCCTTTTAACCAGGATCGACTTCGTTTAAGCAATAAACAAATAAGCTAAAGACGGTGGTTACCTTGGTTGATCTATAACATCGACGCTTTGACCGTCTAAGGAGAGTAGTTCTGCATAGAGCCGCCCAAGTGTTCGACCTCTACCGCTAGTCCACACAAACAGCCCCTCGCCGGAATCCCATCATGGATTGCTATTGGAAAACTCCGGTTGCTAGACCGGCCTTTTTCCCCTCTCTCCATAGGATGCTCTCTTATTTTACACAAGAACAATTAGTTCTTGGAATTGTGATGTACAAAAGAGCTTGACACCCACCTCCTATTTATAGTGTAGGGGGCGCCCCATCTAGGTGTGGAGGAGAAGAAAACATTTTCCCAATAAAATAAGGAAAATATAATTGATTGATTTATCTCATTTATTATAATATCTTATATTAAATAAATCTAGGATATTGTCAATATCTTATATTGAATATTCCCAAGATATTGTCAATATCTTATATATGTATATATATTAATATCTAATATTAATATATGGTAATACTATTAATTAAATTGCATAATCCAAGTGTATCTTATACACTCCAAAATTGCGCCACCTTTAACCAATAAATTGGTATCCGGATATTCTTTAATTAATATAATATTATTAATATCTTGTATTTAATTTATTCACAATAAATAAATACCACCATATTAATTTACCACTATAACCTTTATAGTCTCGAGATAAACTTTCCTTATTTGGTTATCATCTATAACCACATTTTAATCCGCTAGATGTTCATATGTGTGTGACCCGATAGGCTTCGAATATGTTGGCCGTAGATACAAAGTGCAAATTACTTAAAATGCCCTTCATGCCTAACGATCACGGGATAGCGTCACAGCAACACACCGTGACCCCAATCATCGGAAGAGTCACTACTACCTTTCATGTGAAAAGCGATTACCGTGTAACTTACAATCCTATCGTTGTAATAATATCCATACGATCATATCTCAAGTGTCGATACATTGACGATCGTATCTTATAATCTGGATATCATGCTCTCTCCAAGTAACTCATTTACTCCCACTTTGCAAAGATTCACGAGAGTAAGACATTCCTTATAAGAAGGCCATTTCGGATATTTGATCCCAATCATAGGATACGAGATTCCCGGACGACCAATCATGTATACTCCGCATGCTTCAGTATCACACCCAATCACTACCGCATGATCGCCCCGTGGTTAGGGGAAACCTCAATAGTGTCAAAGCATGACAATGCACACCGTGATGCCATGAAGACTCCGGTCAAAAGGATAATTACACAACCGTCACATAGTGTGACACTTATCCGTGTAAGTGGGTCGATCCCTAACGTCACGCATTCTCTAATACACGTCCACGTCATACCCAAGTGTCTCTATACTTGATAGAGCGAGATCTATCCCTCGCTCTTAAAGCATGAAGACATCTAATACGTGCTAGCCTGCTCATACTATCAATGCCCTGTTTAATAGTACATCGACTAGAGACATTTAAGTATCAAACTTATTAAAGTGATTAGATATCTCATCAACCATAATCGCCTATCATGGTTTTTCTATCACAGTTTAATACTAAGGACGTTATCATAAAATAATTCATAATTGGTTCTTTAAAAGAACATATATATGACAACAGAAAAGCCATTTAATATATGTATAAACATAAAGAAATAGTAGAAATGATCCGACCCGGTTGGATCCGGTTCAACCCGATTGGGTTTAGGACACTATTCCAACAAAGAACCCTTTGATTGCTTGCTCAAGCTGATGTATGAGTGTAGTGGGAATCTTGAAACACTGCATAATGTACGTGGAAAGTAATTTATCTTTCCACCCAGATACCTTTTTTCCGAATTTTGTCCCGCAAGAAAGCAAACACCTGGTGCTTGCTCCTGCCTCATATAAGGCACCCCTAGATATTTTCCAGATCTGTCCCTTAAGGGTATTTGTAATAGATCCGATACCGTATCCCTCTCCTCCTCCGAAACTTCATGTGAAAAGTAAAGACTGGACTTATAGAAATTAATCGTTTGACCTGAAAGAGCACCATACCTGGCAAACAGCTCCACCAATGCCTCCACTGCTCCATCCAGGAGTTGAAAGAAAACCATGCAATTGTCCGCAAAAAGCAAATGGGAAATGGCAACCTCATCCTCCCTACCAAACCGGATACCCCTCAAAGCTCCTCGATGCACATAGTCGTTGAGCAGTGCCGTGAAGCCCTCGGCACAAATGATAAAAAGGAAGGGCGACAAAGGATCCTCTTGTCGGATACCTCAAGTGAGCATGATTCTTCCACTAGGCTTCCTATTGATCAACACGCGGTAAGAGACCGTCGTTACACACCATCATACCACGTCAATAAGAGATGGAGGAAACCGCATGCGCTCCATGATCCTCCAAAGGTATTGCCATTCCATACGGTCAAAGTCTTTGGCCATATCCAGTTACAATGCTGCATGATTGTCACATCCCCGCTCTCCCACATGTAGCGAGTGAAATGCCTCGAAAGAAATAATTGCGTTATCAGTAATAAGGCGGCTAGACACAAAAACAATTTGATTCTCTGAGATCACGTCGCCAATCACCCTTTAAGATGATTAATCAACACACGTGAGATAAGCTTATAAATCGAATTACACAAAGCAATCGGCCGAAACTCTGTCATAAGTGTAGGAGTAGCTACTTTCGGAAGCAACGAGATATATGTCTCATTTATCTTCCCAAGAGCAGCGTCACGATTCAAAACATCCAACACAACCTTAAGGACATCATCCCCCACTATGCTCCAGAACTTTTGCAAAAAAATGTGCATACATACCGTGAGTCTGGCGACTTCCGTCCTGGGAGCTGTTTCAGTGTGGTGTAAACTTCTTCTCGTGTAAAATCCACGGCTAAATGGTGTTGCTACCCATCATCTAACTCGGCAAATTGCAGCCCAGTCAAGTCAACGGCGGTTTCATTTGAGGAATAAATGGCTAGAAAATAATCTACAGCCACACGCTCCATGTCTGCAGGTTCATCACAAACTACGCCTTGAGAATCATGCAGCAAATAAATAGTGTTTCACTTGCGGCGGGCCGCTGTTTTGTGATGAAAATAACCGGTGTTTTGATCATGCCTCAGACCGACCACTCCACTCTACCCATTGCCTCCAATATTCCTCCCCATAGTACGCCACTAGTCAATCACATTTGCATAATCACCCGTTCCTGATGAACCAAATAGACTGATGATTCACGCAATCTACATAATTCTTTCTCTTTTCCCGCTATGCGCTTACCAAGATTCCTATGCCGTTGAGAGCTCAAACTCCTCAACTCTTTCCGAACGTGTGTCACCTTCGCTATTAGTGATGATGGGCTTTGGACCCTATCATGGTTCCACGAAGCCTGAAAGCAATACTTAAACTCCTGATCATGAATCTAGAAAGGATCGTATCGCGGTATCGGGGTCCATCTGACCAGGCCCCTATCAAAACGGATTAACCTACGAAATTAGAATAGGGACATGGTCCAACCGGGAGCTAGATAAATGATAAACCACATGGTTCGGAAAGAGAGTCCTCCACCCAATGTTTGCAACCCCTCTATCTAGGCGAACTCGAGTCTATAAGTCATCGGCATACTTATACCAAGTAACAGGGCCCCAACAAATCCCATATCAGCAAGATCACAATCTAAAAGAGCATTCTGAAAGGCATAAATTTGAGATAGTGGACGATAATTCGGACCATCTTGTTCAGTACGTTATAAGACCTCATTGAAATCCCCCGCAACAAGCCATGGCAATGACAATCTCTCATGCAAACGGCGTAGCAAGTCCTAAGAATGCTCCCGCTCTCTCACAACTTGATTATCATAGAACCCCGTAAAGCGCCAAGATGGGGCCGTAGGACTATGTATGATTGCATTTATATGACCAGAATTAAACGTAGAAATTCGCACATCAGTATCATCATTCCATAAAAGAGCAAGACCACCACTTTCTCCCACACTACCCACCACAAGTGCACTAGAATATCCAAGCAAACATCGAACGTATTCAAAACGACTTTCACTTAACTTTGTTTCAGACGAAAATAAAATAGTAGACGAATAAATATTTACAAGAGCCTTGAGTGCATTAACTACCCACGGGTGGCCCAACCCGCGGCAGTTCCAACATAGAAGATTCATGGTGCCGGGTGGGCCTGCGGTTCCGCAGACTCCACCAATGGCAAATTAAGAAAAGCTTTCTTCATGACCACCTCCCCGTCAACTTCCTTAGCCGCTTTCCGTTTTCCCCGGCATGCTCTAGTATGATAATAGCATCATCCTTAACCTCCCATTTATTCCTTGCCATGCGTTTAAACGTTGAAACCTGAATTCGTCGTTCTCTATCCATCAACTGTAGTGGAATGTCCACATAACGCAACAAATTTTCTGGAATCACGAATCGAGCCGATGCATTACTATCAGAAAAAACCGAGATTGCTCCATGTTTGATGTCCATACCCACTGGGCCCCCCATGACTTGACCTTCCATGTGACCTCCACCGGCCTGCCTAGCATCCTATACCAAAATCAACGCTTGGGAGTTGTCCACCAGGTCTCGTCCGTCCGAGTGCTGTTCTTCGTCGGGCCGGCCTTGGCCAAGGTCTACTTCTGCCAACAGATGTGATCGATGATCTGTTAGGAAATCTGCGCGGGAACACAGCGGAATTCAAAATTTTATTTCCTTTAACCAGGATCAATTTCGTTTAAGCAACAAATATAATAAGATAGTAGACGGTGGTTACCTTGCTTGATCTAAAAGATCAATGCTTTGACCGTCTAAGAAGAGTAGTGGTGCATGGAGCCGCCCAAGCGTTCGGCCTCTACCGCTAGTCCACATGAACAACCCGCCGGAATCCACCATTGGATTGCTACTAGAAAAGGTCGGTTTCTAGACCGACCTTTTCTCTCTCTAAGAAGCTCTCTATTTTTCACAAGAAACTATTAGTCTCTTGGAACTGTGATATACAAAAGAGCTAGCCAACCCTTCTCTTATATAGATGGTGGGGCGCCCATTGTATCCTATTCCCAATAGGAAAAGCTTCTGTGTAGATTAATGAGAAAGAAAACATTTTCCTAATAAAATATGGAAAGTATTTTTGATTATTTTATCTCATTTAATTTAATATTTCATATTAAATATTTCCAAAATATTGTCAATATCTTATATTGATTGTTTTTATCATATTACCATAAATCAATTTACACATGTGTACAAATCTACATTAATATCTAATATTAATGTATATAATATAATGTCATAATTGACTAATCTTGCAAGATCTTTGTGTATCAATATACACAAAAACATCCGCACCATATACATGCAAATATATATCTAATTAGTCAACATGATTAATATAATACTATGATTAATTAATTTACAAAATACATGTGTATCAATATACACAATACATTTCGACATACATATCTAATATATGTATATTTAATTTATCAACATAATTAATATCTTGTATTTAATTTATTCATAATAAATAAATACCACCATATTAATTTATCACTATAATAACACTTTATAGTCGAGATAAAACTTTCCTTATTTGGTTATCACTATAACCGCATTTTAATCCGGCTAGATGTTCTTATGAGTGTGACCCGATAGGCTTCCGAATATGTTGTCCGTAGGCACAAAATGCAAATTACGAAAATGCCCTTCATTCCTAATGATCACGGGATAGAGTCTAGCAACACACCGTGACCCCCAATCATCAGAGGAGTCAAATTCAATGACTACAACACTTCATGTGAAACAGTTACCGTGTAAATAGAATCCTATCGCTGTAATAATATCCATACGGTCGTACGTCGAGTGTCAAGCATCAATGACCGTATCTTATAATATGGATATCATGCTCTCTCGAAGTAACTCATTTACTTTCACTTTGCAAAGATTCACGAGAGTAAGACATTCCTTATAAGAAGGCACTTTCGGATATTCACTCCTACTGATAGGGTACGTGATTCCCGGACGACCAAACATGTATACTCCGCATGCTTCAATATCACACCCAATCACTAACGCATGATCACCCCATGGCTAGGCGAAACCTCAATAGTGTCAAAGTATGACAATCCACACCGTGATGCCATGAAGACTCTGGTCTTAGGATAATTACACTACCGCCACATAGTGCGACACTTAATAAAGTAAGTGGGTTAGTCTAACGTACGCATTATCTAACACGTCCACGTACAGTCCAAGTCTCTACACTTCGATAGACGAGATCTATCCCTGCCCTTAAAGACAGAAGACATCTAATACGTGCTAGCCTGTTTGTACTATCAATGCCCTGTTTAATAGTACATAAGCCTAGAGACATTTAAGTATCAAACTTATTAAAGCGCTTAAAGATCTCATCAACCATAATCGTCTATCGTGGTTTCTCTATCACAGTTTAATACTAAGGACGTTATCATATAACAATTCATAATTGGTTCTTTAGAAGAACAAATATATGACAACATAAAATCCATTTATTTTATATGTATAATCATAAAGAAATAGTAGAAATGATCCAACCCAATTGGGTTTAGGACACTATTTCAACACGATCGGCGTTGAGCCAAGATCCATATGGCAATTTGTCGTGTTCCACAACTGTTAATTCACACGACAGAGAAGGACAAAATTTAACTGTATGGTTTACTATGCCACAATTGAAACACATATGGGGGAGTCTCTCATATTGCACCTCTGCTATCATATGCCGGCCATCAATGTCCAAAAGTACCACACGCCGTAATGGTGCCGTTAGGTCCACAGAAACCCTAAATTGATGAAATTAAGCGTCTACCGGTTGTCGAATCTTCACGAATCTGCCCTTGTGTGCATTGCCCCAACGCCTGTGCAACAATCCAACCGATCTTTTGAGATGAACATGGAGTCTTGTAACATAGAGCCAAAATAGAGAGGAATCAAAAAGCACCAATTTTTCTTCCCAATCATCCTCCCACGCCCTTAATACAAGCAAAACAAACGGCCCTTTGGTTAAAACCCTGCAGCATCCCCCTCTCGATCGAACACACATGTTTCTAGTTAGTGTTAGGAAATCACTAGTTTAACGCAGCGGAATTAAAATTTTTGATTTCCTTTTCTATATCGTCTTCGTTTAATGCAATAAACACGTTAAGTAGTTTGACAAAATATACCTTGGATGATCTATAAGATCATCGCTTTGACCATCAACTGAGAGTAGTCCTATATGCAAGCCGTCCACGCGTCCGGCCTCTATCGTTGATCCACATAGACTCCTCGCCGGAATCCTCCTTGGATTGCTATCAGAAAAATCCGGCTGCTAGACTGGCTTTTTTTTCTCTCTCTCTCTAACTCTCTATAGAACGCTCTCTATTTTACACAAGAACTATTAGCTCTTGGAATTGTGATGTACAAAAGAGCCAGCCAACCCCTTTCTTATATAGGGTGAGTGGAGCTCCATATACCCCTAATCTGATTAGGAGAATTCCTAGAAGATAGATGAAAGAGAAAAACTTTTTCTCAATAAAATAAGAAAAATCACTTAGATTGATTTATCTCTTTTATTATAATATCTTATATTAAATAAAATCTAAATATTGCCAATATCTTATATTAAATATGTTTATTTTATTACCATAAATCTATTTTTCTAAAATCAATTAATATCCAATATTAATATTATGGTATCTTATTAATTAAAGTGCACAATCCGAGTGTATCTTATACACCTAAAAGTGGCACCCCAGATTGCCAATGTTCGGCATCCATAATATTCTTTAATTAATATAATTTGTGTATAATTAATATCTAGTATTTTATTTATTCATAATAAATAAATCCCACTATATTAATTTACCACTATAACATTTATAGTCTTGAGATAATCTTTCCTTATTTGGCTATCAACTATAACCGCATTTTAATCTGACTCGATGTTCATATGTGTGTGACCCGATAGGCTTCCAAATATGTTGGCCGTAGACACAAAGTGCAAATTATGAAAATGCCCTTCATGCCTAACGATCACGGGATAGTGTCTAGCAACATACCGTAACCCCCAATCATCGAAAGAGTCAAATGCAATGACTACTACATTTCATGTGAAACAATTACCGTGTAAATTACAATCCTACAGCTGTAATAATATCCATACGATCGTATCTCGAGTGCCAATACATTAACGATCGTATCTTATAATCTGGATATCATGCTCTCTCGGAATAACACATTTACTCCCACTTTGCAAAGATTTCTCGAGAGCTAGACATTCCTTATAAGAAGAACATTTCGGATATTCAATCTCAATCATAGGATACGCGATTCCCGGATGACCAAACATGTATACTCCGCATGCTTTAATATCACACCCAATCACTACCGCATGATCGCCCCGTGGGTAGGGGAAATCTCAATAGTGTCAAAGCATAACAATCCACACCGTGATGCCATGAAGACTCCGGTCTTAAGGATAATTACACAACCGCCACATAGTGTGACACTTAATGTAAGTAGGTCAGTCTAACGTACGCATTCTCTAATACACGTCCAACACAGTCCAAGTGTCTCCACACTTCGATAGACGAGATCTATCCCTACCTTCTATAAGATAGAAGACATCCAATACGTGCTAGTCTAATCATACTAACAATGTCTCATTTGACAGTATATAGGACTAGAGACATTAAGTATCAAACTTGTTAAAGTGATTAGAGATCTCATCAACCATAATCACCATCATGGTTTTTCTATCACAGTTTGACATTAGGGACGTTACTATATATATACAAGTATACAACCAATTACATGAAGATAAAGAATATATAATAACAAAAGTACTTTTATTAATCATAATAAACTTATTACATATGAACTGAAATAGATTGTAAATGACACGACCCGGTCGGATCCGGTCCATCCCGATTGGGTTTAGGACACCTTTTCAACAGTTAGTTGTGTCGGCTTCACCGGGTGATCGGCCTTTTCTAAGTATCCAATCTTACCGGCAGTGTACCGGGTCAATTGTAGCCTAGAATTGGTGAATCAAGGTCGTATCCCACAGGGAATCTGGTCGAGTACCAAAGTCGGTCTCGTTCCTAGTTTAGGCCAACACGACTACTGAACGTGGTGATTTGTCAGATCACCGGTTCTACAAACTAATATACACAAAATAAAAAGATTTTAAACTATGAAAAATGAGATAGCCGAGCTATGATCCAACCCACTACTTTCTAGCCCTAATTCGTTTCCGGAAGTGTTTCGAGAAACTAAAATGTTCTCGGCATCGTTGAAGTGTGTCGTCTCCTATTTCCGAGAATAGACATTATTTCAATAATCTACCCTCCTATGTCTGGTTCAACAGTCCGCTGACCGGATTTAACTGACCTAACACGGTCTACGATCGATGAGACGCTCATTAACAATGATATAAACCTCACACACGAAACCGAATCAGAACAACTCAGTCGCTTTTACAGGGTGATCCTAGAACCCCGGTTCCCGTATCCTCTGGCAAAATACATCTATAAAGAAGACATGTGTAATACGATTATCGAGTGATCAATTCAACAAAAGTCATTAAGAATAAGTTCTAGAACAATAACAACACCGAGAATCTAACAATCAACACATCAAAACACTTCAATCAACAAGCTAAGGTTCCATTTCGAAGACTATCACATAACTCGACTATCGGGAAATTAGCTACTCATACTAACAACAAAATAAAAGAAATCAACATAGCATAAATCATGATCGAAAGCAAGAACAAGAAAGGAAACGAAATACCGAATATATTAGGTTGTAGAAATCGAATCTCCAAATGAAATCCCGTCAATAATGTGTCAAGCTATCACCGAGATCCTCCGGATTACAACAATCTACAACTAAACTAAGCTAATCTACCTACAAATCTAATCTAAGCTCAGAAGATGAAGAAAAACGCAGAAAAAAACTCTGAAAAACGATCTATATATGTATATAGATGAAGATGGGGTTTTTATAGTGTTTTGGGAGATCTGAACGCTAGGCGTACGCCTAGCATGATGAAAACTCGGACTAAAACTTTCGGACCAATTTAACCCATAGGCGTGCGCCTAGCATTTGTCAGGCGCACGCCTACTGACACATTTTCAGTAAATCGGCCATAACTTTGTGTGTAGACCTCTAAATCCAGTGATTCAAAATGAGTTGGAAAGCTAATGAAATTGTCTACAACTTCATGAAGATGACCAACCTAGAAAATGCCTCTAAATTGGATCAAAATGCAGATGATTGGAAGCCAAGGTTGTAAAACCAATGAATTTCAATCCGTTTGAATGTTTAAGCTTCGGGCACACGCTCCAACCCTCGCACCTCGCCTTCCGGTCATCTAGAACACCTTATACCTGTACAAAATCATGACATATACCACACGTAACCCCTACAAGACACTAGGGTGACTGAGAGTGTAGTAAATACACCGAAAAAGATCGAGAATCCCGGACTTTACGTCCTAGGTCTCGAAATGATAACCAAGGTGTAAATACATCAAAATACAACCAAATGTCTCTGAAAACATATAAAACGAGGTATAAACGGGGTATAATCACATAGTAAATGATAGCCAATTTGACTCTCATCACCGGGAAACCCCACGATTTGGTGAGGGTGTCCTGCAGCCCCCGAGTTTGAACCTCCTTCGTTGAACAAAACCGGCCGATCAAGCTTCGATCCCTAATCCGCAATTCCTCCGCCGAATCCGCAGTGGTCACTACCGCCCTTGCGGCCTCCTGAGACGTTAGAGACATCCTTGCCAAACGCTGCATAAGCTCCTCCTTCTCCATGGTCACCGGTAGCTGCTCGTCAGAGGTTACCCTCGAAGAGGAAGCTAGGTAAGCATGGTCACTGTATCGGCGGTCGGGGCCGGCGCTCCGCGTTCTATCTAGGTTCCCAGTGTTCCAAAGAATCCCAGCCTTGCTCTTTTAACAAAAATAAACCAAAGATTATTTTTCCCTTGAACTGAATCCTGGATGTCATGAAGCTCTTTTTTGGCTCGCGTAAAGTATTACACTAGTTCTTTCACTCGCTGGAGCGATAGTCGTAAACCTAATTGGTTACTTCCAATTACGTAAATCAATAGTTCAAACCGCACTCAAAGGTAGGGCATTTCCCATTTTTATAGGAACTTCTGTACCATAAACAATTTCTTAACTGCCGCAGTTTCCACGCCTGCTAATAGTTTAGCACATTCGTTGTTGTTACTGCGGGGTCCTGAAGCACAAGGGGATTTTACTCGTTGGTGCCAATTAGGTGGTCTGTGGACTTTTACAGAAGCTATGACATCATTCCTTGCGGCAACCACTGGAATATTACAGAACGATCTAAAGAGGGTCATAGCTTATTCAACTTGCAGTCAATTAGGCTATATGATCTTTGCTTGTGGCTGCCCCAGTTCTCTGGCTTCACATCCCCATGCACATACCCTTTGGCGTGCATCTTCTGTAATATAGACAATGACTCAACTGCTAAAGGGAAAGATTCAACGGCGGAAGAGAGAGAACTCCAATGGAGGGATTAACATCTCAAATCAATTTTCTTTTCCTTAAAGAAAAAGAAAACTAATTACTAATAATCTCTTTTTATTATATATCACATAAATAAATAAAAAAACTAATTACTAATTATCTCATTTGGTTATTTATCAAATAAATTATAATGTACACACATGACTAATTGAAAAACAATTTCCACTAAGTCATCATGCGCACACATTCACCAAAATATAGAAAACTATTTTCTAATTTAATACTTTATTTATCAAATAAATAATCAAAGCATATTTGATTAAATAGAAAACTATTTTCTATCTAATCAAACAATTAAAATATCAACTCGTATAACGGGAGCCAATCTGTGACCATTGACCTATAATCAAAAGCTCCAATAAATCGAATAACTGATCAAACTCTTTAATCGTATTATCCTCTTTATTAATCCTGATATTATGCCACCATAAATTCAAGATCGCACTCTTTCGATCATAGAATTACTTACTCTCCTATAAATATAAATAAATAGATACCGAGTGTCCGCTGATATAACAATTACTTATGGATAACCCTTCATAGACGATTCGTATATGAAGCCAGTCATTTTCCATTTAACCCCTTCATAATATCTTATCCTCGACTGCCATTAATTCACTAATGATCGATATATATAATCTAAGATCATAAATTCGGCCGATCGATCAGTTCTAGAATTAACAAACGAGGGAACCGTCTTTCTACTTCCCACAGGAAGGAATGGACTCCATCTTTGTGACTTACATTCCCGGCTACCTATCCTTGAATGAAGCCAACATCGACGTGTTTGGGAAAGCTTCACTGAGCTAACTTTTACGCCATATCAAACACCACCCTGAAATAGGCATGAGTCTATAATAACATCAGGATTAAGATTAATCCATAAATGGTCATCTTATGATTTAATTAGATTCTCTCATTACGGAATTATCATGAGAACGTCATATTAAATCGGTCCAAGTCCTACATGATCAAATCATATATATGTGATGCCACTAAGATGTCCAACATCGACGCCCCGGATCAGGCGGTTGATGTAAGTCAACCTGATGATATAATTTCCGATGATTTACCCCATTTTCTAGTGCAATTAGCGATATTTTGACATCAACTTGAGCAATTTGAATGATGTTGGGCACCATATTCTGTGTACATAGATTTTGCAGAGAAACTGTGTTTCTAGTTGTATTTTATTAGTTATTAGCCGATTTTGTTATCAGATTTACACGTGGTATCTTTGTGTCTATTTTTGCAGCACAGATATCACGGCCGGAAGTGTGAATTCTGACCTCAAGGTGGCTTTTGATTCTTTTGTGATGATTTTGTGCCGTGGCAAGGATTCCAGCCCATGAAGATTGTTTGATACACATTAGAGGGTTCAATCCAAGCCAGCCGGGAGAATAAAATGATGATTTTGTGATTTTGTATGTTGATGACCTGCGCCATGACACATGACCTGCGTCACGGAGTGGTTGAGCAATTAATGCAGATGTCATTGAATCAGTCACCACACTGGATATGACGCGCGCCAAGAATCTTTGACCTGCGCCACTAGCGAAATTTTGGGATGGCGCGCGCCAAAATATGGTGACGCGCGTCAAAAGTGCAGAGTCAGCAAAAGTTTAATCTCTTTTATTCTTCCATTCACATTATCAACAACACAACACTTTATCTTCTCCAAATATTCCATCTTGCAGGCACCATTCACCCCAGGCTCTTATAGCCGAATTTTAGTAGAAATTAACACTTGATTTTGGTTGTAAAGGCTAAGGATTCTAGTTTAGCTTTGATTTCTTGTTGAAGTTCAACACACTAGTGTTGACTCCATTAAAGCTTTTGAGGTTGGATGATGAACACCAACTCGAATTTCATCATTTGAAGTGGTAATCTTTGATCTTTATTATCATTCAGTTGTTCTTATGTGTATGAATGTTAATCTTGAGATGATTATGTTTGTAGACATGAGTGGCTAGGTTTTTCTATCCAAGATTATGTTGTAGTTTTAGTTATCCTCTTGTGATTGATTGTGAATGATTGTTTTTGTTGTTAGTTTTGATTGTTGTGAAGCTTTGCCTACTTGTATTGTATTGATTGCTTGCATTGGAGTAATTGCCTAGTGTTAGCATTTACACATTTAACGGATACCGAACAGAGATGTTAGACGTGGGAAGAGGGTAGGTGAACCGGAAGGTAAAATCGACCTCTCGTAGGCATTCGATTTCCTATCCGGGGATAGTTGGCTTTGCCATTGCATTCACGGGCGTAGCATACCGAATAATTAGGTTTAGATCGCCTAGACCAAGGAGGAGGTAGAGAGCAATTTCATTCACTCGTATGAGGGGGAATTGCTTGATTAGGAGTGCACCGCTTCACATTTTCAAACATGAATGGTAGGAAGGTAGGAAGTCGTTCCCATGACGTTGCAAGGGGATAGCTAGGCTACGCATTATCTTGGTTAGCTTCTTTTATAATTTACCATCTTTGTTATTTCAGCACTTTATTTATGCAATTGATTAATCTTTCACTAAACTGCGACCTAGATCGAATTAATATAGACTCTTTAGTGTGTAACCTCATAAGTGTGTGTTCCCCGAGGAGACGACCTTGACTCACCAAACTAGACTACAATTGACCCGGTACACTGCCGGTTAGATTGGACCTCTCGTTTTGGCGACATCAGCGGTCACACATGAAGTGTTCTGGGGCACTAATGGTGTGTAAATTAAAAGATCCCGAACTTCAATTAATTTCACCACGGACTTAACATTTAAAAAGTATCACTATAATCTCAATTCTCTTATACATAACTCTTATGCACTGAGTATTATAGTCACATTACGAACCCTTTGGGATTTTATGTGATTGTACATTTAAATATATACAAATAAAAGGATTAATAGCAAATGTCATTTTATTTAATGTTTTCCTCCCTACCACCCACCCAACACATCACCCCATTACCTATCGACCAAGCCAATCTTACCCTACTCAACACGTACATTACCACCCACCTACCCAACCCTATCCTACCATACCTAACTATACCTTACCTTACCCTACCCCATCCTACCCCATCTCAACACCCACCTAACTTCACCCTACCTCATCCCACCACTCATCCTACCCTACCTCGCTCTTGCATACCACTTGCGTATTTTGTCGATTCATTTCATTCCATTCATTTATGAGGTAATGAAGATAGACATTTTCCTTCATTTGGAATGCAATTCCATTACATTTCATTACCTTGAATCATAAATGGAATGAAACAATATTTCATTTTATTCCATTAATGCAAAACAAACAAGTCATTAGTTGATTATTCAACAAATGGCATTAAGATAGACTTCTAATGATATTGTATTATTGTGATAATACATAACATTAAATTTTAAAAATCGATTCTAAATCTAAAATTGGGTTTTAAAAGGTATATTTTATAATCTTTTTTTCAGAAAGTTACATATGTAAAACCCCGAATTTTTACGTAAAAAACTTATGCTTGTACGTAGGGATGGCAATGAGCATGGATGGGTACGGGTTTGGCAATATCCATACCCTACCCATCATAAATTTTTCGTATTCATACTCTACCCACTACCGTGCAGGTAGACATTTTTAAATTCATACCCTCCCCATGCAGATATCCACGGGTTTATGGATATCCATGGATATTTGATCATTCAAACAAAGAAATAATGGAATCTATTGGCGACATAAAAATGATTCTTACGCCATTTTTTAATTAATTTGTTTACTACATACACTACAAAATTACTTTCAGCACGAGTTTTTTTTTGTTAAGTCGATTTTTATTATTAAAGTTGATTCAGAAGTCATAGTAGCAACGGGCATAGAAAATATATCTCTAAGAGCACTTGCAGTAGATATTGTAAATCATTTAAAAATTTATTGTAGAGATTTCAACAGGAGAAATAACACTGTAGTAGATACTCTATTTTTTTTTACTGTAAACTACAAATTCTGTAAAATTTTCTTTAAATCTACCGCATTCATCTAGATTCTGTAAATTTTCTTTTATATATTCCGCATTATGTAAATAAAGAGTCTGATGCATTTCATCTTAAATAAAGATTCTGTAAACTATAAAAATGTGTATTTAAAACTGTATAATAGAGTATTTGTCTCGGATTTTATCTAAGAAAAACAAACAAGTAATAAAAATAATCCGGTTTACCCCAAGTGCAGGGATCGTAGTATAGTAGCTACAACCGGAGTCGATCTCAGGGAATCGGGGTATCTAGTTCATTAATTTTCCTAAGATTGTTACCATTATTATTAAAGTCTAAAATAACAAAACGAAAAGATAAACTGGACAGAGGATTGTCAGTCCAAAGCCAGGAAAGATCGTTGCGAAAAATAAATCTAAACTAGAAACTAAGAAAATAAATAAAACTAGTAAAACCATGACAATGACTATGGTGATTCAACAAAGAACAAGCAACGATCCACCGTCCCGCAACCCTTAATTTCCTCTCTAGATTATCTTATGATGATTTAACTAAAATTGTGATTCACCTATCAAAGGTATGAACTCCTAATCTCTTAGAAAAGTTCGCCTATCAATCTTTTATCTCTCGATCTTAAAGATTAACGCTTTCAAACCAAGGTGCAAGATTTCTCAATCTAACAATCTAGATATTCTAACCTAATCAACTCTCGTTACTTATAGGTTAAAGATCCAATCTTTCCTATGGTGATCTAGGTTTACACCGACTCTCGTCACATAGTAAACATCAATAGCAAAACATCTCTCGATATAAATTTGCATAACACATAATCATAGAAAAGAAACAACTTTAATTAAAACTCACAAAAATCATCCAAAGGGAGAAATAAAAACGATGCTGAAAAGTTTCACATGCTTGCCCCAAGATTGATCAGCTTCAAGCCATCCTCATGAATCGAACAAGAAGAAACGACATAAAAAAAAAACTAATCTAACCCTCGGTCGACCAAGCACCAAGGATTGGCCGACCGAGCACAACTCGGCTTCAGAATTTAGGGTTTTCTGCGGCTGCTGTAATGTGTATATGATATGATATGAGGGTTGAGAATGCGCTGCTATTTATAAGATTTTAGGTCGGCTATGCTTAAGTCGGCCGTGGACGCCCGTCCACTCCTTACGGGACTTGATTCGGTCTTTCATAAAAATCTTGAGTCGGGCGAGTTGGATCAGACGCACGTCCCATGCAAAATTGGACGCCAGTTCATCAAAAACTTCAACACTCTGAATCAGCTTCTTCTTCCTGGACGCCAGTCCATTCCCTTAGACGCCCGTCTCAACTGGACGGAGCAATAAACGCACGTCGGTGAAAATCAAACTTCACGAATCGAATGGCACCTCCGACGGGCCTTGATCCGGCTTATAAACGCCATTTGATTCTTCAAATCTTCATTCCAATCCTCAACTTGCATCTTCCTCCTTCCATTAAATCTCCAATTATGACATGTTTATGACCTACAAAACCACAAAGACATGCAAAGTGTAAAACCATAGATAATTACCAATAAAATCACGAAATTAGCTCAAGTTTACACTTAAATACTTTTAAAACACATTTGCTCAATAAATCAATTAAACACTTAATTTCTATGCAAATAATACGAATATGGAGGAAATCATTATAAAATATAACGTTATAAATCGCCTAAAATCACCCTTAACAGTATTCGTTAAGAATATCTGATGCGAGTGCTCTCTAACAAGTGCTTTTTATAATGAGTACTTGATCTCGTTTGTTTTCTATAATTAAGGAAAAAAGGTAACATATTCCGAAAAAACATACCATTTAATTTGTGGTTTAACTCAGGCTAAATAATGTACGGTTCATGTTTTGACAACTAACAAAAGTGGTGATTTTTTCCGAACATCAACATCATTATCTTTATGCGATATTGAACTGTTAAAGTGTATATTCACCTTCACTTGACTTTTTCCAGTGAAGAGTTCAATCATCATCTAAGACTATCCACAACAGTTACCCTTTAAATCATCCTCTAAACACATCGTTTTCTGTTCCAATTACACTTTTTCAACACTTTAAAAATTAATCTACTCCAATAGGCAATCTTCATATAATCTCTAAAACCCCTTTTCTCTTCTATCACCATTTATTACACACAAAACAAAATCTTAAATAAAACATCTTCCATATAGAAATGAGATTGAGATTGAATTTGCAAGATAATACCTTTCATTTAATTTCACATACATCATCTCCTTTGTACAAACCATTTATCAACCAACAACTATTTAGGCCTAGTGGAAAGAAAAAAAAAACCATTTATCAACCAACAACTATTTCTCAATATGAAGATGAAAAAAATAACAAAAAAAAGAAGAAAGGAGAAAGTAGAGATGGTTGAATAAGCTGGAGTGAGAAAAGTGTTTGCAAGTGGCATATACCGTTCAACTAAATCGTCTCTCTACATTAAAAAGGTTGTGTTAGAGGGGTGATTTTTGTGTGGTGTCTCCACACGGTGCGGAGACACTGTGTGGCACACCACACACCGCACACCTCACACCTTCATTCTGTATTAAAACTGTGTGGTTCTGATCGTTTCACCCGTCACTTCACTTCAAATTCCCTCACCACACAATAACTTTCCGTGTTAGAGGATTTTCCAGGTAGAGGGCTTGAAAAATGGGTCATTGTAGCATTAAAGTTATTCCGGAGACTCTCAATTCAGATATAGAGGGTAAAAAAAGTTGTCATTATGGATAGTCTAATGATAAACAAAGAATTTTTTGATATCCACTATGATTTTGAGATGGAATGGTGGATTGTTATTTATATGTATGTACTTAGAAATAAATATATATATATATATATGTATATATATATATATATATATATAAAGTTTAAGATAATATATTATATGATGGATCGGGTGAGTAATACGCCGGGTAGAAAATAGATATTTATACCCTACCCTATCCACGGCGGGTTTTGAAAAATCAAATACATACCCTACTCTACCCTATCGTGTAGGGTAGGATGAATATCCACCGAATCGAATCAAAATTGACATCCCTCTATTTTTTTTTTCTTGGCCTTTAAGAGTAACTCCAGTGCAAGCTTTATTTTTTTTTTGTAAAGCTTTATGAAAAGCTTTTTGCCAATAGAGGGGTGATGATTGTACAAAGCTTTTTCCTACCACTCTATCTACACAAACCGGTTCATTCATGTCCAATTGGATTTTTTTTTTTTTTTCCTTTCTTTCTTTGGGGTTCAACAACGTTGGTGCAGCTTCTCCTATTTTGTTTATTTATTATTTTTTCTTTCGGCTGCTTTCAAGTAGATGTAGATGCCTTTATAGTTTATCTGTCGTATTTTCCTATTTTATTTTGTTTAAATTTTGTTGGTTATGTGTCCAATAATGTTGTTATATAGTTTTATCGGCAAATCAAAGATAGTGTTATCTTATACTCCCTTCGTTTTTTTTTAACTGACACTTTTCAGAATTTATTTGTTTTTTATTTATATATATTTTACATTTCCAATACATCATTTACTTATTTTTTCCACATTTATTCTTCGTTTTACTAACCCAATTTTTGGTACAAATTTTCATCCACAAAAAAATGAAGGGTAATTTTATTATTTTATATTATCTTTCAAACGATTAATCACTTTTTTCTTAATATGTGTTTCTTATCTCTCCGACAGTTAAAAAAACAGAGGGAGTAGTATACAAATATATTACCCTTAAAAAAACACAGAGATAACAATCCGTTTGTTTTGGGTTGACTTTGGTTTTGGGGTTGGTTTTAAATACTAGTGGATAGTAAAATATGATTATAATTATTAAAGTAATGATTAGAAAGTTAAAATGTTTTTTTGGAGATTTGGGTAGATAAAAAATATTGATGAGAGAAATTAAAACAAAGTATTATAATTAATAAACTAATGGTAAAAGGGGTAATAAAATAGATAAAGTGAAATGATGAGAGATGATTTAATATTTTTTTTATTTGTAGTTGAAGAAATGATTGGTGAGAGAATTGTAAAAATTAATTGATGAAATGATATAAAAAAAAACTCCAAACTCAACCTCAACCAAAACAAACATAAACTATTACCCTGAGAAAAAAGAATTTCTGCAGACGCATTAGAAATGAACTTTGGATTAGTCGGATAGGTGGGCCCCAGAATCTAAGAAACTTTAAAAGAAAAAAAAATAAAAAATAAAAAATAAAAAATAAAAAACAGACAAACAAACATAAACTGCTACTACAACCTAAACCCAACATTAAGGAAAATGATATGTGCATCATATTTGTGTAGTGCACAAACCACTACATGTTTGGTATTCATTGATTAAAGTGATTAACTATTTATTGTGATGGGTCCCAACAAAATATATGGTGTTGATTGTATTGTGTAAAATGTTGTGATAGAAGAAGTATTTGACGTATCACTTTCCAACATTAATTAGCATTCTCGGAAGGAAACAGCGAATCATGCAGCTTTTGTGTACACGATGAAGCCCCAACTTTTCTTGCTGTCACATTATTGGCAATCAAGGAGTAGCTCCATCCCTTGTGATAATCTTTTTATTTTATTTTTAATTTTTATAAAAGTTAGAAAAAAGTATCATAAATTTAATTTTATATTAAAAAGTCTAAAGCTATTATTGTTACGACAGTTGTTAGGAAGTGTTTGATCGAAGAATTAGAAGTAACATAAAGAATTATGTAAGATATATATTTTTGACGACACCAAAATATGGTCATGTAATTCAACTGGGTAATTGGATCATTTTCGAAGAAATGCAACCATAGAAACTGGAGATCTTGGTGGTGGATATGTTGTTGAGACTACCTGCGTACCTAGTATTTAATGAGATCAAGCGAATATAACGTATTCTAAAGGTTGATGATGATGATCCTTTTATAGGCATCTGATAGGGGTCGAACTAGCCCTCGCCACGTGTCATCTCCTTATTGACTAAATATTAAATGAAGATAGAGAAAATATAATATTAAGGGCTAGGAGCCCACTTCGTGCCTAGTAGCATATCTAAGCCCCAGCCCCCAGGTGAGAGATGCTAGATATACAGAAATCTGAATCCGGATCCGATCCATATTTGGATCGTCAGATCTGATTCACAAAGACCGATGAGACATTTCGATCACGCGACAATGAAACTACGAATAAATTCGCATGCGATTTTTACCACGATATGATCCACATAAATAAATAATATAACTATGAGAAGGTTAAAGATTTACCAAAAGGAGAGGGAGAAGCAATCGACCAAGGAGAGAAGCCGCAGTCTTCCGGATTGTATCTCCTAACAACGACGGGGGGACATCGATCTTCGCCGTAGAACCTTCTCGAATATGCTCAAGGAAAAACCTTAGGTTTTTCTTCTCTTAATGACTAGAACAAGAAACTAATTTTTCTCTTCTTTTCAAGTAAAGTGGCCCAAAAAATTGTGTGTCATTGTGTTGGGAAGAAGTCACTTTATATAGGAAAATAACTAGTAAGAGAGAGTTATCATTTTCACAATACAATTACCTATTCCCATAAGAAAAAGATATTTGCCATAAAATAAGAGATAATTCCCAAAAAATCAATCTCTTATCTCTGTTTCATTAATTATGTTACAAATAAATAATTAACTAATTACACATGTGACATAATCTAGAAAAATTTCTTTTCCTAATTTATCCACAATAGAGGCTCCACTTTTATCATTAATTTAATAGAAAATGTCTTTTCTATTTTACATATTATTACCAAATAAATAATATTACATATTTATTAAATAGACCAACTATTTAATTTATTTTCGAAGTTCCATAAAACGAGAAAACACTCGCGTGTTAGGAGCCAACCCGGGGACCACGGACCTATAAAACATTATCAATGGTTATTGAATAAAACATTCATCGAACATAATATTTCTCTTTCAAACTTATTTATTCCGTAATTACGCCACCATAAATCCAAAATCGAACTCTATCGATTATAGATATAACTTATTCTCAAAATGTCGAGTCGATAAGTGTCCATTGATATAATCATTACATACTGCATCTAACCCTCCATAGACTATCCGTAACGGGCGGGATTATTTCCGTAAACCTTCTTCATTACATTTTATCCTTATTTACCATTAACCCACTAGTGATCAATTAGTTCATAACCAATACAAACTCCCGGGATCGATCAGTTTCTAGGATTGACAAATAAGGGGATTGTCTTTCTACTTCCCGCAGGAAGGAATAAATTTCATATCTGCGAGACACACACTTCTCACTCATTCCAGAAGAGTGCCAACGTGAAAGTGATTCGGACCGCGCCTCTTAGCGATCCTTAACGAACACATCAAACCCTATCCTGAAACAAGCAGGAGTCTGTAATCCCTTCAGGATTAAGGTTAATCCATATATGATCATCTTGTGATTTAATAAGATTTCTCAATCACGGAATTATATAAGAAACTCAAATTAAATCGGTCCAGTCCTATATGACTACATCATATATAAATGCCTCACTTAGATAACCAATATCGACGGTCCGGATAAGACGGTCACACGTTAAATCACCAACATTCCTCCCCCATTTAAGTGTAATCATTGGTTTAGCTAAAATTCAGTCAAAACATAACAACTCATGCATCAATGATAATATCACGAAGATTGAATTACCACCTAGTAATATTACACATTTCAAATATCCGAGTATCGGGGTGTGTCTAAGCATTGAACCCCTTTACACACTTTGAATACATGAAGATAATATACACATGAATTAAAATAACTCCAAAAGTTTATTCTTGACATTAATTAAACAGGCCTTGTGTCCATATCCATTCTTGAGCATACAGAAAGCCAACTCTAGAACTTCCTTGAAGCGGCCAAACTTCATACTCATATAGGTGAGTCTTTTATTAATAGTGCACCTGCAATAGCACTTTGTCAAAAGACTCATTAAGAAGAATACCATCAACCTAATCTTGCAGGTCATAGCACATACCTTTGGGACAATATCTTGTGCTCAAATCTAAGACAATAGGCCTTCCACATTGAATTCTGCCTCTAACATTATATTAGAGGGGAATTGGGTATCCTATCACCAAGATTTATATGGGTTGTAAACCCATCCCAATTACCGAATTTTGTACCAAGTCTCTAGCCAATCCTTTAGTTAAGTGATCGGCTAAATTATGTTAAGATCTCACAAAGACAACCGAAATCACCCCATGAGTAATCAACTCACGTACCGCGCTATGTCTAACGCCCAGGTGTCGCGACTTACCATTATACACTTGACTATATGCTTTAAACAAGGTAGATGTCACGGATTTTATCTAACAAAACAAACAAGTAATAAAATTTACAAATCCGATATACCTCAAGTGCAAGGATTGTAGTAAAGAGGTTAATACCGGGTCGGTCTTACGGGGAACTAACGATTGATGGTCCTAGTCTTTGTTTAACTAACTATGTCACGATTACTAAACTAAAAAGATACGAAAACAGTAAATAAATCACAAGAAAGATAACAATAACGTAAACTGGACAGAAGATCAATGATCTAAAGCCAGGAAAGATAGTTTCGAACCAATTTAAACTAAACTAAACTTAATATGCAATAAAAGACTAACTAAGCTAAACAATTCAAATTCAAGAGGTTTTAAATCAATAGGTTACGAACGAACAAGCAATTGATCCACCTATCCTATCAACATTCAATTTCGATTCAGATTATTTCGTGATTACTACTCAAGTTGTGATTCACCTGATCAAAGTATGAACCCTAATTTCTTAGGCAAGTTCGTCTATTAATCTCTATCTTTCGATCTAAAGATTAACGCTTTTCTAACCAAAGGTGTAAATGTCACGGAATTTATCTAACAAAACAACAAGTAATAAAATTTATAAATCCGGTATTCCCCAAGTGCAGGGATCGTAGCATAGCGATTAATACCGGAGTCGATCACAAGGAATCGGGGTATCTAGTTCATTAATTTTCCTAAGATTGTTACTATTATTATTAAAACCTAAAACGATAAAATAAACTGGACAGAGGATTGTCAGTCCAAAGCCAGGGAAGATAATTGCGAATGAAAATAACTCTAATCTATAAACTAAAAAGAAAATAAACTTCTAAGATAACAACGAAGAACAAGGCACAAAGATGATTTCAATTAATTTTAACGAAGAACAAGCTATGATCCACCTATCTCGCAACTCTCAATTTCTACCCAAGATCGTTTAGTGAAGATTTAATAAAGATGTGGTTCACCTATCAAAGGTATGAACTTCTACCCTCGTAGATAATTCGCCTATTAATCTTCTATCTTTCGATCCTAAAGATTAACGCTTCCATAACAAGGTGTAAGATTTCTCAATCTAGCAACCTAGAAATTCAACCTAATCAACTCTCGTTATTTTTAGGTTAAAAGTCCAATCTTTACTACGGTGATCTAGGTCTAACAACGATTCTCATCAACGTTAAACATCAACCATGCAACAATCCATCGATACAATTGCATAAAAACAAATTAAACATAATAAAGATGCAACTTTAATAAAAACTCACAAAACCATCCAAGATTCGAAATCAAAACGCTGCTGAGAATTGGCTTCACAAAGCTCGTTATAGGCTTAGCCTTAGCTCATCGTTGGAATACAAATCATATGAATAAAAAGAAGATAAAAAGATATTTATGATGGTGGGAAAACGCAGCTAGGGCGCCCCCAAGGGCCTGGGCAGCCAGGGATCGAATTGTGTTCACTAGGGTTGCAGAAAACGCGTCTATTTATAAGTTTTTAGGTCGGTTTCAGCAAAGGCGGTGCCGTGGACGCCCGTCCACAGGGTTTGGACGCGATTCACGTGGTCGACGCCCGTCCAAGATTACGGCGCTTCGACGCGGTCACCGCTTTGAAATCTTCGAGTCGGGCCGAGCTGGATTGGACGCCCGTCCTATGCAAAATTGGACGCCGGTCCACTGAAAATCTGAACATCCTGAATCAAGTGGCTCTTCCTGGATGCCAGTTTACTCTCTTGGACGCCAGTCCAAGCTGACGGAGCATCAAACGCACGTCCAACTTGTAAATCTTCATTCCAACTTCAATATGCATCTTCCTCCCTCTATTTAACCTTCAATTTAATATCTTTTTAGCTCATCCCTTGCCATGTAAATATACCTACAAGGTAACAGAAACGTGCAAAATGTAGAACCATATATCTAGATAGAAAACACCAATAAAACCACGTAATTAGCTCGATTTTGCATTTAAACCAATTTCATATGAATTCTCTCAATAAGTCCTTTAAACACTTACTTTTCTATAAAAAGTAGTAAAACACGAAGGAAATTGTTACGAAATAATATCATATATATCGTAAAAATCACCGTTAACAACTCCCCCACACTTAGCTTTTGCTCGTCCCGAGCAAAACAAAACAAGAAGACATAGGCTTACTCATGCAAAAATCCCATATTCTATATCACAACCGGTCGACTAGCATAAAAAAACATACATCCAATGTAATAAACGATTACTCGAATGTGTAGTGTGTGCAAAGCCTTCTTCAACTTCCACCGATTCCACACTTGACAATTAAATTCAAGCTAACCAACAAATACCCATTTAAGACAGATAATGAATTACCACGACTATACATACGCCTCTACAAAACTACTCACGTCATGACTAGAGTAATACATGTGTTTTCGAAATCTTTTGATCACTCCAGAGGATATTCCCTACAACATATACCTTGGCCTATACTGGGGATAAGGTAGGCGATAACTAAGTCTTTCATTTATTTCATACCAAATTCCTTATGTAAGTTGATTCAATTTACTTTCACATTTATACACACATCAGAATGAGCTATTGCCCGTCATAACAGAATAGGACATTCGAGATATACCCTACCTTACTCAAATCATAAGGCAGCTTCTTCTGACTGTCATGAGCTTTTGGTCATCATAGTGGTATAGGACATACGTGGTATACCCTATCGCACTCAAATCATCGACCAGCTTCCGACACACACAACTTATTCATCATATTTTTTTTTGAACATACTTTTTAAAGAACAATAGTTACGTTTCACTTATCACATTCAGGCTTCGGTATATTCACGATACTTCCTACTTCAATTCCGACTACACACATATTACAATTTCCATGACATTAGCACTAAGCAGACGGTCTGATAACCAGAATCAAACATCATCGGTTTAAATGGGTACAGTTTCCAAAGTTCAGCTCGTCATCGAAGAGGCTTACGTGAAAAGAATTCGAGTAAAAGCTTATCACCAAAGGTCTATGCTAAAATACTAGTCAACTCAACACAAGTATGGGAATATAACAAGTAAGTAAGCCAAAATAAAATCATGCTGGGACAATTTCAACAAAAATTTTAAGCATAATAAATTAAACACATTGTAGGTACAACCAATCCCTCCCCACACTTAAATAACAACATGTCCTCATGTTGTGCGAGAATAAGAAAACTTAATGATTTGTTGTTGAAGGTGGCAATGCGGAAGTGGTCATGATCCGAGATCCGAAATGCTTGAAGAAACCGATAGAGATGTGGACCATCCACCGGGCGGCTTCATCCGAAAGCTCACAATTGCTATCGAAAATATCCCGCACACTTGAAAACGAAACAAAATGGACCTCGCGGGTAGGGGCACAAAAAATGATAGACAAGGCATTATCATGGAACAAAGCATAAGCAATGCAAAAATTGACAAAAACCGAATCTATGTGAATAGTAGTGCACAAATGTAACATCGGCAGGAAGGAAGGAATCACATTGATTTTTCAAATTCAGCTCATGCAAGTTACCTGGCCACAGAAACCGACTCCAAAAACCTAACCGACACAAGACAAAACTAGCCCCCCTTATTCAACAAAACAAAATAATCCAAAATAATAATAATAATAATAATAATAATAATAATAATAATAATAATAATAACTATTCTTATTATTGGGTTGTCTCCCAACAAGCGCCTTTCTTTAGTGTCTTTGGCTAGACACACGTGCTATTCAGCCTGGATCAGGCCACTTAATCTTCCTTCCGCCACTACTTCGTGTAAGCTCACGGTCATTAGCGTGGCTCTGAAACAACATCTCACACATGGGGTCGGGTTCTTTACCGCTTTCCAAACATTCTTAATTTTCCCATTGCGGACTTCTTCTTCTTCTTCAATCTTCTCTTTAATTGTGCCTCCCGCTTAAACTCTTCCATATCCCAACTACCGGCCTGTAACTTCCTCTCTTTGGACCCTTGCCGTCATTCTCGAGGAAAACAAATCGGGCTTAAAACTCGTCAAACTCATTGACTTCATAAGTACCACACCCGAGGATGTCGAGGAAGTGAACAATCACAGCTTCTCTTTGGTTTGACCGATATAATGCTTACACCTTTGACCATTCACTCAACAATTTGGTCACCATGACCTCTTAGTTCTAAAACACCTCCAGGAATGATTTGGAGAATTTCAAAGGGACCGGACCATCGTGTCCTCAGCTTACCAGGGAACAGATGTAACCTGTAATTGTACAATAAAACTTGTTCCCCAACTTGGAATTCCGCTTCTTGATTTTGGCAACGTGAAGGAGTTTTGTCTTTTCCTTACTTATCCTGGCACTTTCGTGAGGCTGAAGTCTAAATTCATCTAACTCATGCAATCTGTTGCAATCGATGTTTTCCACAAGATTGGGAATCAAGTTTAAAACTTAATGGCCCAATACGCCTATGCTCTAATTCGATTGGCAAGTGGCATGATTTTCCATACACCATCTGATAGGGTGATGTACCCATGGGTGTCTTATAGGCAGTTCGATATGCCCATAGTACATCATCCAATTTTAGACTCCAGTCTTTTCTATGACTGATACCTGTTTTCTCCAGGATCTTCTTTAAACTTTGGTTGCTTCTCTCAACCTGACCACTAGTCATAGGATGGTATGGTGTGCCAATTTTGTGCCAGACACCATATTTCTCAAGAACTTTCTCCAGAGGTCGGTTGCAAAAGTGTGTACCTTCATCACTTATCAAGGCGCGTGGACACCCGAATCTCACGAAGATGTTTTTCTTTAGAAACTTCATGACCGTTTTATGATCATTGTGATTCGTGGCTTGAGCCTCCACCCATTTCGATACGTAATCTACGCAGACTAAGATGTATTTATTACCACATGATGATGGGAATGGTCCCATAAAATCGATACCCCATACATCAAAGACTTCGCATTCTAGGATGGGTTTCAATGGCATGTCGAAACGCCTTGTCAAAGTTCCGGTTCTTTGACACCTGTCACAAGCTTTACAGAAAGCTTCCGTGTCCTTAAAGATCGTGGGCCAGTAGAAACCGGACTAGAAGATCTTAGCAACGGTCTTCCAAGGACCAAAATGACCGCCAGTGGGTCCACTGTGGCATTGCTCAATAATATCACGTTGCTCAGATTCAGGAACACATCTTCTCAGCAAACCATCTTTACAAATCTTGAAGAGGTAAGGTTCATCCCAAACGAATGTTTTCATATCAGAGAAAAATTTCTTCTTCTCCTGATAAGACAATTCTGGATCTAGATACTGGGAATGTAGGAAGTTGACGATAGAAGCATACCAAGGATTTTTAGGAGTGCACTTGTCTAGATGCATAACATTCTGGAGAGGAAGGTAAAGGTCTATCCCTTTAGGTTCTTTCACTTCTTCATCCTTCATTCTAGACATATGATCATCTACGTTTCCACCTTCCTTACCAATGTGAGATCGGCCTCCCGACTTCCACTAAATTCTTTATTTCTCAGGGGATCACCACACCGAGTACTCTCATCCGTAAGCAGGAAACCACTAAGTTGAGTGTCGGACCTTACATTCATAGAACTAGCCTCTTCTCTACCATTGTATGTGGATGCATAGTTAGATTGAAGTGGATTCTCATCACTTGCATCATAATTTCTATTAGTATTCCATTGGTGGGGTGAATTACCTTCACTGCACTGAGCCTCATAATGGTTTCCACCACAATGCGAACATCTCACTTGAACGTTATTAAATCCATGTCCGTAAGAATTCTCATCAGTTGAGGGTATACGAGCATCAGATCCAAAGACAGATGAATCCATTAAACTTGACACATCTACTTTTGGAAGTGTGGGAGCTAGGTCAATGCCTTGGTCTTGAGCCATTTGCCTGAGCCGTCTTTCAAGATTCTTGAGTGTCCTGTTTTGCTCCTCCAATTTAGCTTCAAGATCGTCCGATTGATAGGGGCCTTGATAGTTCTGTGGGAAAGATTGGCTAGACTAACTTTGAAACATAGGATCGGGACTGTTCCGATTGAACCATTGATTTTGATTGGAAAAATTGATATTTTGGTTCTGACTGAAGTTCGGGTTTTGATAGAAATTCGGATTCTGAGAATTGAAACCCTTATTTCAAAAGCGCTTTGGCAGAGAATCGATTATTCAATCTCTCGATCATCGCCGCCACATGAAGCATTTATTTGATTGCTCTCGCCCATGGGGACGTAAACGAAAGCGATGTGTCCCACATTGTCACAATTTTGACATGTGACTAGATTGAAATTTCCCGATTCGGAAAGAATTGACTCGACACGCAGGAGGGGAAAGAATTTGACACCGCCAACAAAGATGGCGGTCGAAAACATCTTCACGTAACGTAACTTGTGAGTTCTCGTGGGAAAGACGGGTCCGATTCATAGGATTGAGTGACATTTGAAGAGAGTCATCATCTCCTTTGTTTCAACATGGCGTTCTGATCTTGCATAATCCCATTTGATGACATTTTTTTGTTTTTTTTTTATTCTTTTATTTAGAAAAGAAACAGAAAAAGAAACGGAAACAGAAAAAGAAACCTACCTACGAAAAAATTTAAAACAGAAAACAAGAAACCGATAAAAAGGAGAAAAACGTGTTGAAATCTTCTGAGCCCAAAATGGAAGGGAAAACAGTGGATTTTGACCTCGAAAACGGTGTCGAACGGCCTCCGGCATTTGCCATGTCGTCGGCGTCGGAACGAGCTTTCCGAATTGGGGTCCTGCGTTCCAAACGGACACTCGAGCCAAAAGTTACGGCCAAAATACTAACGAGTGCTAAAACGAGCCCTTTTATCCAAAAGTTCGATCGTTAAAAACGTGGAGTCAGATAATTCAACCACAGATGTCCCCGAATCAATATAGAAACTAGAAAGGATAGAAACAAAAACCTATCTACGAGAAATTCGTAACAAAAACAGAAAAATCAATAGAAACTAGTCAAGACGGGCGTCCAGATGCCTGGACGGACGTCTGCCTGAAGGTTGAAGTGGACGGGCGTTTGGCAATCCAGGACGCCGCCCGGTCGGATAAAACCAAGCGAGCCGCCGATTTCCAGGCAGCACGGGCGCCTACTAGTCAAGACGCCCGTTTGAGTGCAGAGAAAACGGGAAAGCAGATGCAGGCGAAAGAGCGTAAAACTAAAAGGAGAACGCGCTAAACCTAGGGAAATTGAAAAGTATAAAAGTTAACTACGAACAACCTTAATAACCTAAACTATAATCTACCTATGAAAAAGTTGTAACAAAAATAGAAAAATTAATAATGAACTGGACAACCGAACCGATTCCCCGGCAACGGCGCCAAAAACTTGTCACGGAATTTATCTAACAAAACAACAAGTAATAAAATTTATAAATCCGGTATTCCCCAAGTGCAGGGATCGTAGCATAGCGATTAATACCGGAGTCGATCACAGGGAATCGGGGTATCTAGTTCATTAATTTTCCTAAGATTGTTACTATTATTATTAAAACCTAAAACGATAAAATAAACTGGACAGAGGATTGTCAGTCCAAAGCCAGGGAAGATAATTGCGAATGAAAATAACTCTAATCTATAAACTAAAAAGAAAATAAACTTCTAAGATAACAACGAAGAACAAGGCACAAAGATGATTTCAATTAATTTTAACGAAGAACAAGCTATGATCCACCTATCTCGCAACTCTCAATTTCTACCCTAGATCGTTTAGTGAAGATTTAATAAAGATGTGGTTCATCTATCAAAGGTATGAACTTCTACCCTCGTAGATAATTCGCCTATTAATCTTCTATCTTTCGATCCTAAAGATTAACGCTTCCATAACAAGGTGTAAGATTTCTCAATCTAGCAACCTAGAAATTCAACCTAATCAACTCTCGTTATTTTTAGGTTAAAAGTCCAATCTTTACTACGGTGATCTAGGTCTAACAACGATTCTCATCAACGTTAAACATCAACCATGCAACAATCCATCGATACAATTGCATAAAAACAAATTAAACATAATAAAGATGCAACTTTAATAAAAACTCACAAAACCATCCAAGATTCGAAATCAAAACGCTGCTGAGAATTGGCTTCACAAAGCTCGTTATAGGCTTAGCCTTAGATCATCGTTGGAATACAAATCATATGAATAAAAAGAAGATAAAAAGATGTTTATGATGGTGGGAAAACGCAGCTAGGGCGCCCCCAAGGGCCTGGGGCGGCCAGGGATCGAATTGTGTTCACTAGGGTTGCAGAAAACGCGTCTATTTATAAGTTTTTAGGTCGGTTTCAGCAAAGGCGGTGCCGTGGACGCCCGTCCACAGGGTCTGGACGCCAGTTCACAGGGCTGGACGCCCGTCCAAGGATTCTGGACGCCAGTTTAGCTGCTTTGAAATCTTCGAGTCGGGCCGAGCTGGATTGGGACGCCCGCCCATCAAAATCTGAACATCTCGAATCAAGTTGGCTCTTCCCGACGCCGATTTACTCTCTTGACGCCACTTGATCGACGGAGCATCAAACGCACGTCCAACTTGTAAATCTTCATTCCAACTTCAATATGCATCTTCCTCCCTCTATTTAACCTTCAATTAATATCTTTTTAGCTCATCCCTTGCCATGTAAATGTACCTACAAGGTAATAGAAACGTGCAAAATGTAGAACCATATATCTAGATAGAAAACACCAATAAAACCACGTAATTAGCTCGATTTTGCATTTAAACCAATTTCATATGCATTCTCTCAATAAGTCCTTTAAACACTTACTTTTCTATAAAAAGTAGTAAAACACGAAGGAAATTGTTACGAAATAATATCATATATATCGTAAAAATCACCGTTAACAGTAAACTTTAAACGTTTCTAACCTAGAAATCTAACCTAATAACTTTCGTTACTTAGATCAAATATCTATTCTTTATCATGGTGATCTAAAGTCTAACATGATTTTCAACAAATAAACGATCAACAAAGCAAACATCTTTCGATATAAATTTTGCAATAAACAACATAAAGCATGATAAAAGAAACAACTCGTAATAGATACTCATAAAATAATCACGAAAAGAGACTGAATTGTTGATCGGATGGCTTCACAACGCTCGTTCAATGGAGGTCTAGCCTCTTAGCATCCTCTTGAAACTTGAAATTGTATAGAAAGACATAAAAAAGTAGCTAATCTAATCTAAGAATTTAAGAACATAAAAGTTGATGAAAACTGGTAAAAATCGCAGCCTAAGCCGCCCCTAGGATTAGGGTTTTGAGTATTGTGTAATTCGTATCCTTAGGGTTGAGAAACTGCCGCCTATATATAGATTTTCAAGTCGGTTTAGCTAAGTCGGCTACTGGACGCCCGTCTGGATCCTTGAACGCCCATCCACTCTTCCATACCAACTTCGAATCGGGCCGAGTCATGATCAGACGCCCGTCCTTCTTTAAATTGGACGCTCGTTTGAATGGTAGACGCCCGTCCACTCTGGACGGGACTTGGACGCCAGTTCAGTGACTTTGAAAACTTGATTGCCTCATCTCTATCTCTTTTTAATTCAATCCAAATCCAGCAGTATCTCCTCTTCATTATAAAATTCGTCTTTTATCTTCTTTTGATCATCTCTTGAGCCTCAAATATGTATCTATAACACATCAAAACATCGCAAAACGTAATATCATCCAAATAATCATAAAATCACAATTAAAACACCAAAATTAACCTATTTTGGCGAATAACCCGTTAAAAACCTCATTTACTCAATATTTCCATTAAACACTCGTTTCTTATGCAAATTATACAAATATGAGGGAAATTATCATAAAATATAGCGTTATAAATCGTATAAAATCACCCTTAACAGTAGATGCACTATCACAATGGATAGAAATGGGTGAAATTGGTTTTGGCCATAATGGAATTTCATAGATCAAATTCCTAAGCCACTCCGCCTCTTTTCCGGCTGCTGCTAAGGCAACAAATTCCGACTCGATAGTCGAGCCAGTAATGCATGTTTGCTTTTTGGAAGCCCAAGAAATTGCACCTCCTCCAAGCAAAAACACCCAACCACTAGTAGAAGAATGATCCTCTACATTGGATATCCAACTAGCATCTGAGTATCCTTCTATTACTGAAGGATATCCAACATAAGTCAAGCCAAAATCCTTGGTCAACTTAAGATACCTTAGTACACGAGTTACCGCACGCCAATGATGACTACTCGGATTACTCGTAAATCTGCTTAGCTTTCCAACCGCATAAGCTATATCCGGATGTGTGCTAGTCATAGCATACATCAAACATCCTATCACCCGAGAATACTCATGTTGTAATATCGGATTTCCGTATTAGGCATGAGTTTCTCATTAGATCCATGGGAGTATTTCTTTGGAGTAGAATTTTCACAATTGAATTTCTTTAACACTTTCTCAATATAATGAGATTGTGTCAAACATATCCCTTTGTCACTCCGTTTGATCTTGATTCCAAGAATCACATCCGCCTCCCCCATGTCTTTCATAGAAAAACTTGATGACAAAAATGCCTTACAAAGGTCAACTTGTTCTTGGTTAGTTCCAAAAATTAACATGTCATTATAAACAAATTATCACACCATTACCGGTATTGTCAAATTTGCTATATATACACTTGTCTGATTGGTTAAGCTTAAAACCACTAGACAAGACAACTTTATCAAATTTATGATGCCATTGTTTAGGTGGTTGTTTAAGCCCGTACAATGATTTAACAAGCTTACATACCTTATGCTCATTTCCAGGCATAACAAACCCCTTCGTTTGTTTCATATATATTTCTTCTTCTAAATCTCCATTTAAGAAATCTGTTTTAACATCCATTTGATGGATTACCATATTGTTAATAGCAGCTAAGGCAATCAACAATCTAATTGTGGAGATACTAGCAACCGGTGCATAGGTATCAAAATAATCAATACCTTCCTTTTGCCTAAAGCCTTGAATTACCAATCTGGCTTTATGCCTGTCGACAGTACCATCAACTTTCATCTTTCTTTTAAATATCCATTTGCAACCCAAAGGTTTGCAACCACGCGGAAGATCCGTAAGGATCCACGTGTTGTTTCCCATTATGGAATCCATCTCATCATTGATGGCTTCTTTCCAAAATGACACGTCTCGAGACTCCATATCCTCCTTAAACGTCTTAGGATCCTCATCAATATTATAACAATATGAATATTGGAATCCTACTTCATCTCTTGTTCCTTCCACCAAATAAGTTTGATAGTCGGGTCCGAAAGACTTTGCTTTCCTAGCCCTTTTGCTTCTACGAAGCTCTAAAGGCTCATCTTGAGAATCAACACCATTGTTGTTCTCGACTCCAACAATAGTAGGAGTGATATCTTTCGGCCTCGGTATAGAAGTAAACTGATGTTCATCAAAGATGGCATCCCTTGACTCAATCACAGAATGAACAGCAACTGAGTCATTAGGCTCTATAACATAGAACCTATAAGCTTTGGAATGCAAAGCATATCCAATAAATATACAACCAATGCCTCTTTCACCCAAGGTTTTAATCTTAGGCACGGTAAGAACTCGTAGATAATTCAAGTTTGGCTTCTTTTTGAACCAAAGTTCATATGGGGTAATAGGATTCCTTTTATTAGGAATTTATTCAAAGAAATAACAAGCCGTTAACATGGCTTCTCCCCAAAATCCTCACTCAAACTGCAGTAAGATAGCATGGAATTAACTATCTCTTTAAGAGTACGGTTTTTCCTTTCCGCTTATGCCATTTTGTTGTGGATATCTGGGCAACAGAACCTCATGTATTATACCACATAACCCAAAAAGGTTGGATCAAAATATTCACCACCTCGATCCAGACATTAACCTTTTTATTTTAGAGGTTAATTGTAATTCTACCTCGCTTTTATAGATTTTAAATTTATCTATTGCCTCGTCTTTAGAATGAAGTAGAAAGACATAACAAAACCGAGTGCAATCATCTATAAATGTCACTACATATCTTTTATTACCAAAAGAAGGCGTATAACAGAAATCACATAGATCACTATGAATAAGTTCTAAAATGGAAGATGACCTTTCAACACTATGAAAAGGTTGTCTCACAATTTTATTTACAAGTATTACACTTATTCATATTCATGTCAAAAGATGGAATCAACTCATTTTTAGATATTATCAGCATACGCTTATAATGAACATGACCCAACCGAGCATGCCACAAAACAGAATTATTAACATCATGATTTGTGATAACATTATTTACAACATCATGCTGAATATTTAACATAAACATGCCATTACATAAGTAACCAAATCCAATAAATACACCACACTTACTTAAAATGTACCTATCCGACTCATAAACTTGTTTATAACCTCCTTTACATAAAATACTACCAGATACCAAGTTTTTCCGTATACACGGAGCATGCAACACATGTTTTAAATTAATACATTTTCCTGAACTAAAAGATAAAACAACACTTCCTATTCCAACTATGGCAGCCCTTGGCTCGTTTCCCATAAGTAGCATGGATCCATCGATCACACAGTTCATAGTTTTTAAACCAAACTTCGATCCTTGCAAACGTGTCTCGTTGCACCGAAGTCAATCCACCAAACAACATCATCATCCCGCATATAAAATGCCTCGTAAATTAGTGGTACATAATTCACATTGGAATTAAATCCACAAGTAACATTTCGACCTTGATGTTTAGGAGCACATTGGTCCTTAGACCCTTGCCCCGAACTGTTGTTTGATACTTTCTTCCTTACTCGACAATCAACCCCGAAATGTCCAGCTTTTTCCATAATTCCAACAAGCACCATTCGGTTTTTTGTTGGTATCTTTGCCATTGTTTTTGGAAGATTTTTTCTTATCTTTTCCTTTGTTCTTATACGAACATTCACCGGCTTCCATCATATTGATAGAGGTCAAATCCATTACCTCTTTACCCTTGGTTTTACCGCCCTCTTGCGCCCTTAGAGATTCCTCTATACGCAAGTGACTACCAATTTCTAACAGAGATAATTCTTCCATTTTGTGTTTTAACATGTGTTTAAAATCTTTCCGTGATGGTGGTAACTTATCTATAATGCTTGACACCGAAATAGACTCATCCATTTCCATTTTATGTTGTGCAAACTGACCCAAAATGCGTAGTAATTCATTATACTGTTCCATTACCGACCTTGAATCTACCATGTTATATTTCATGAAATTACCAACCAAGAATTTTTTGCTAGAGGCATCTTCATTCATGTATTTAGACTCTAGTGAATCCCAAAGTTCTTTTGCAGACTCAACATTTTGGTAAATATCAAACAGTGAATCAGACATACCATTTAGAATGTGGCCTCTACAGATGTAGTCATCATTCTCCCATTTGTTCTTCCTTCTCAGTTCTTCCAATGGTCCGTCATCCATCACTTCAGGCATCGGTGTACTCAACACATACACCACTTTCAATGTTGTTAGCAGAAAATGCATCTTCTTTTGCCATCTTCTAAAATTGACACCTTCAAACTTTTCCAATTTTCCAAAGTTTGTAGTCATCTCCTTGACACTTGACATTGCAGAAATTAATGAAATAACTTTTGTAGTTTGTTGTATAGATGAGGGCTTTCAAAGGAAAGTAAACAACAATGTCAACCAAAATCGCTGGAACTTAGATAGCTTGATATAACGCAGAATCGTGTAGGAACACTTTCCTACAAAAGTTATTCGACCCTTATTGAATGCCCCGGGTTGCACGAATACTTCTGTGAGATAAGACTACGTTTGCCCTTTTCTTTTTTACACCAAAAGAAAAGTATACTAATTGAGTTTTGTAAGAAGTTATTAACTCACAAAGATGATGAAAACTTGAATATGTTTTCAAAGTATTCTCTCAAAATGATCAAGTCATTGCTATCTTTCAAAAGTCTGTTTTTAAAATAAGAAAAACTAGTCTTTTTACCTTCTAGGCTCAGAAGTAGTTAGTTTAAAACGTTTAGTTTAAGAGACACCTTTGTGGAAAGGTGTTGAGAGGAAAAAAACTGCTGAAAAACCAGGAAAAGACACACCAATTCACAGGCGCCCGCCTGTGAGAACCAGAAAACTGAAAAACAACCTGTTCAACATTTTGCCTGAACAAAACCTCACAGGCGGCCGCTTGTCACTCTGTTTTTCCAAAAACGAATTTTACGTGTCTTTACGTTTGTTTTACAAAATCTACTTGATCATTTACATCCGTAAACTCGTAAACACTTATATGAGCGTGCACTCCGCACCTCCAAACCCACAACAGAGTGTTCGAGTTCACCTATCTTTGTACCAAACCCTTAATTACACTAATAGACATGGTTATACTTAAATCACCAACATAATGTACCACCATATATGGGATTTGGGGGTCCAAGGCCATTTGATATGCCTTTTGCACCACCTGTATTACCACAAGATTCATTTGCTGGACCTGGCTATATGTTTCCACCCTTTGGCCCCCGATCTCAAAGGTATGATTTGTGTCCATGAGTCTTCTTCTGTGTTTGGTGATTAGGAGGATTTATATTTCCTGCAGAACTCTATTCCAATCCACAGAATGTGGTTGGTTAACAGTCTTCTTGTCTACATATGCTTTGCTTGTTTCTTGCTATGTTATTATTTCTATTCTGAGTTGAGAATCTTTCTTGTTTTCAGATCTTGCAAAGTATGCAATGGGTTTAAATGCTGGACCACCTCTAATGAGCAGAGAATAGTTTGAAGCCAGGAAGGCTAGTTTACAGAGGAAACATCAATTTTAGAGACCTCATATCCAGTTTCTGTTTAATGAGAAATCACTCGTTGGTTTCTGTTGTTCTGTCCTCATTTTTCTTGGGAATAAGCTTCTTAAGTAGTTTATTTTGGTAGGGAACATGTGTTTTTTGTAAAGATCTCGATCAAGCTTCCAACATTAAACAATACATCAAAATAAAAAAAAAAAATCAAACTTACTATGACACCACACCTACCACGATGCTGAAAATTGACTTTCCCAAAGTAGAGTATGAAGTCCAGCGTGCATACCCGATCTTTTAAAAACCAAATTTCAACACGGGTGTGGTGTCAAAGAGTAATTTTGGTGTGGTGCAAAAAGTATGATGTTGGAACCTATAGAGGTCCAAATCTTCGAGTTCATTCCTGAAGAAATCGAATCATAGTGATCGATATGGTGCCAATGGTTAGTGTTGATCCATTATATATATGAACATTTTCCAGTTACATCAGAAAAAAAATAATATTAAAAATAGTTTGGCAACAAAAAATATGGGATCGACCGTCTTTTATAACGCACTCCAAGGTGTTTCTAATATTAATGGCTTCTTATGTTATTGGTATGTTGGTTTATGTTTTTATTCTAAGGTATATAATATTATTGTTAGAGTTAAAATTACAATACATTATTGTGTCACATGTAAATAAAATATTTGCATAGTCCATACATCTTCTAATCCTTCGGATATAAGCCAATGGGTAGCCGTGCCTTGCACAGCTTCAATGGACCTAGTATATATATGTTGTGATATTCAATACCATGCGTTCAATGATCAAACTCATATGAGAAAGAGAAATGCGCCATACTCTCATGCACAAGAAATGCAAGAGTGCACTGGCTTTTCTAATGAGAGGCCCAGGGCTCGATCCCTCGCCTCCTTTCAAGAAAAAAAAAAAAAAAAAAAAAAAAAAAAAAAAAAACTCATATGAGAAAGCCCCTTAATTATGAAAGCTAGTATCAATAATGCAAGACATCCTTTCCAGATTCTCAATACATTTGACACGTACACATGAATAATATAGTAGAAATTAAAAGGAAAATTAAGAAATATAGTAGAAATTAAAAGTCCAAAAGCATAGATCACAATATATATAATAAAGATGTCTTAAACGGCAGCTTCCTCTTCTTCTGCTTTTGGTGGTGCCACCTCTTCCGCGGCGGCAGCAGCCGGATTAGCTTCAACAGCCTCAATAACTTGATCAGAAGTTTCTTCATGTTTGACCTCTTCAGTAGCCTTTGGCTCCTTAACCACTTCTTCTTCTTCTTCTTCTTCTTCTTCTTCAGCTTCAGCTGCAGCCACTACTGCCGTCTCTTCGGCTAATGGCGGCTCTTCAGCCTTTTGTTCTAGTACTTCAGTCTCAACTTGAGCCGGAGTCGTCTCGGCTTTTTCGGCTAATGGCTCTTCCGCTTCAGGTGTTAATTCCTCCTTTGGTGTCTCTACTAGTGGCTCGGGGGCGGCTGCTGCCACTTTCTTGTCTTCCGATGATACTTCTGCAGGCGTTGTTGTTGTAGTCACTTCCTCTACTGAAATTGGACTTGCTTCAACCTATAACAAATTGGTGAACATGACGCGACATATTTTTATACGATCGATGTCAGATTCACTATCAGTGTCCCACTTATAATCAATAGCGTAAAAGGATAGCGTCAGTTGATTGTGATACAGTTGTAGTTGTGGTACACCGCACAACAAACTCGATATCGATCATGCACATGATTATTGAATAGCTCACATGTAGGATTTTTCCTTTCCAACTTTGAATGAATGTATTACCAACTTCTTGTTATTGTTGATGATGATTCTTAATTAGTTGCATCTTAATTAATTAAGAGCTGGGAGACAAACAAACGGGAGTTACTTCTTCAAAAGTAACATTTTCATTACTATTAAAAAAAAGAAGAGCCGAGTTCGAACATGATTTTGGGCTTGTTTGTATGCTCATGTTCGGCTAGTTAGTGTTAATTTATGACCGTTTGTTAGCTTAACGAGCCGAGCTCAAACACGGTTGTAGACTCGTTTGCTAAACGAACGAACACAAGCCCGGTTCGCGAACCTGGTTATATAAATAAAACAATTTACAATAACACTAACTCTGATATCTCACGTTGGATGTGGGGATCGAGAAGCGCATTACCTCTTTATAAGTTATAACTGTGAGATATATATAAATGTTTTGTCAACTCTGGTTAACCCTTTTAAACCAAACAAGGATGACATTCTAAACAGTTAACTGGAACATTTATGACGCACTTAGCTCTATCAGACCCGGATCATTACACTAACTCGAAAGATACTAGTCATTTTGCACTTGATATTTTATACCTTAACGAGTCGCATTCAAACATAATTTTTGTTGGTTTAACAAACAAAAGATATATCACGAACGAAATAATGAGCTAAACGAACTCAAGTTCAAGCAACGATACCCGGCTCGTTCGACTCGTTAACAACACAATTTTCAATCAAAAACCAAATTCAAAGCTAAATAATTAATGGGAATTAAATACACGTAAAAGATAAGCATGCAGCCAGCAAATATATACCTCAATGCTGCTGGCCATTGCAACTCGAAATGATGAAACTTAATTAAGATATGAAAACAAATGAAATCGAAAGAAAGAAATAACTAAATATTTGCTTAAGGTTGCAGTGTAGTGGCATGATGAATTAATAATGTGAGAGGTATTTATAGGGGGGAAATAAAGTTTCTTTAGATTTTTTTTTTTTTAATAAGAAGTTTCTTTAGAATTAAATAATAAAAAGAGATGTAAGAAAGAATATATTTCCTATAGCAAATTGGCATACTTTCATTGGAATGACAGCCAAGAAGAGATGGACATTGGCGTGAATGTCTAGTTGTAAATGTTTTAGAAATTATAAACATTTTTTTTTTTTTTTTGAGGATTTGGATTCTTCCTTTTCTCCATTAGTAATTTCACACGTAAACAAATTGTTTTTGTGAGATTTGGAGATCTCAAAAATCCCACTTGGAGTCGGTGCTTTTTCAATTATTTGTTTTTATATTCTTGGATTGGCTCTTTATGTGGTATGTGACATATATATAAGCACTGCAACTTTTGTACAAAGTTGAATGTATCCATCCCAATACATAATTTATGATTGATACACATCTACAGTGTATATACATTTATATCCTTTATAAAGTTTTAAACAACTTTTAACCAAAATAATTGTGGATACTTGAAAAAGTATGCCATTTAATAAGAATTTCATTTTTCTAAGTATTATTGTAGCACTCAGGTGTGCTGCAATGTATTGATGTACTGCAAGCTAAGTATTGTTCTAGCACTCAGATTCAAAAGGATTGATTGCATGTTCGTGGGATATGCATATAACAATAGTGCATATTGATTTTTGGAGTACAAACCTGACGTGCTTGATGTACATTAAATGTCATTATCAAGTCAGGAAATGTTGTGTTCTTTGAAAATGTCTTCCATGCAAAGAGAAAGACAAAAAAGAGTCAAGTGCGAGTAAAAGGACATATGAGCCTGTTGATGATGAAACTCAAGATATCGAGGAGTCGTGTCGCAACAAGTCGTCTCAGGACTTCAACGTCGCTTGGTTTGGATGTTGTAACATATATGGTAGAAAATGACTGAGTACATATGTTGAGGCAATGTCAACTCCAAATTAACCTTTTTGAAAAGAAGCAATCAATAGTGAAATAGAACACATCATGCAAAACCACACATATGAGTTGGTTGACCTTCAACCTGAAAATAAACCACCCGGCCGGATGCAAGTGGATCTTGAACGGTAAGCTAAAGGCATCTGGGTCTATTGACAAGTATAAGACCATATTGGTAGACAAGGGTTATCGACGGAAGGAAAGCCTTGACTTCTTCGTATTTACTCACCGGTTATGAGGATTACTTCAATAAGAGTTCTCATTGTGATTGTTGTAGTCTATAACATGGAAATCCATCAAATGGATGTTTTTTTTTGAAAGGTCAAATGGATGTTAAGATTGCTTTTCAGAATGGTGAGTTAGAAGAAGATACATACATGGAACAACTCAAATGGTTAGTAGTTCCAGGACAAGAACGAAAGGTGTGTAGACTCGTTAAGTCACCTCAGAGGAAATAAACAAGCACCAAAGCAATGGCACTTAAAGCATGACAAGTAATTTTGTCAAATGGATTTAAGATTCACAAGGGTGAAAAACGTGTCTACATCTTGCAAGAACACACCAAATGCATATGCGATAAGCGTGTCTTTAAGTTGACGACATGCTTATCATTGGTAGAACATGCTCGACACGAAACTTCGATACTTAAGGATATGAGAGTTGCAAACATAATTTTGAGGATTAAGATCTCTAAAATGTCGAAGGACTTGTCTTGTCATAGTCTCATGACATTGAATCTGTTTTGAAACGGTTCAACATGCTTGATGAAAGTCTAGTGAAGACTCCAAACACTTAAGCAAGAATTGGATTGAACCGTCAGATCGGTTGAAGTATTCACAAGTGATTGGGAGTCTGACGATATAACAAAATGTACCCGCCCAATTTGGCATGTGCTATGAATAAGCAAGAATTAGATTCAACCATCGTATCAGTTGAAGTTTTCACAAGTGATACGGAGTCTGACGTATATAACAAAATGTACACGGCCCAATTTGGCATTTACCGTGAATAAGCTGAGTAGGTTTTCAAGACATAAAATGCTTTAACTTGGTTTTAACAAAGCAATCTTGGTGAATATTAAGGTCTCATGAGTCTCTTGCCTAGTGCTAAATACTTGCGTATTGGTGATGACATTTCAATTTCCATATATCATGGTGCTTGGTGATCTTTTTTTTGTGTGTGTGTGTGGGGTGGGGGTGGGGGTGGGGTGGGGTGGGGGTTCTTGCTGATGATGCAATGGTTAATGATATTTTGCTTCTAGCCCAACTTGCACGGAAAGAGCCTTTTTAATCGCAATGGTTTCAATCCCCCTTTGAAGCCGAAGCCATCATTATATATATTAAGCACCAAGTATCACGTCTTTTGTTGGAAACCCCCCTTCGGTCTACACGAGAGAGGAAGTCTGATGTCGTGTTTGTGTATATATATATACATTGCTTCAATTTTTGTGGGTATATACTACGTACTTGATCGTTTTCACCTTTTGAAACATCCTACGTATTGAACATTCACATTCAAATAATTACAGAAGTTCCCTTCGCAAGAAAATAATAAAAATTACAGGGGACATACATACCAAGCATTTAAGTATTTTAAGCCAATGAGGTTCTGGTCAGGTGATGAAGATTCTGGTCTCAGTCGGAACAAAATGTATGAGTTTATATAAATGCAGTCCGTATCCCACGCAGATTTAATCAATTGGGCTGAAGTTACTTCAAAGCAATGCATGATACTCAAAAGTTGTTGGACTACAGAAATGAATCATCATTTAATCTATTACAAATAAGTAGTATCCGGTTTGCAGTCTTAAGGTTAAAGAAAAATCGGACTGCCCAGTAAAAATCTATCAAAAGTATACAGTAAGACAATACAAAGCAATTCAAAACCGTGTTTATCCTACTATATATTCTTAATTGAAAGCAAACTAATTGTACACAAGGTAATTTTCACCTGTTGACGCCGCGTACACTTTGGAAGCTTCATCCAATGGAAACCAAGAAAAAGCGCATCCTTGCGTCGAAATCCAACTCTATAGTGTCACTCCTTTAAAAGTTTTCTTAATGCTGCTTCTGCTCGCTGCTCAAATTTTGGCAAGGCCCAATCGTGTTGAACTATGTCTAGATTGTCTTTCGGCACTCAAACTCTGACATGAAAAAACATATCACTAAAGTTAACTACCGTAACTCTGATTTACATCTCATGCAAAATAAACCCAAATAGAAACTCTTTAAATGGAAGTATGGGTGTCGTCAAAGGGATTAGGTAGAAAGACCAAAGAGAAAGCAGAAACCGTTTCCCCATTTACAATACGAGCTTCACAAACTTCAAAATCCAACAACAAAGGCACATACCTTAGAAGGATCAAACCCGAAGCCACTCATTTGCATCATCCGTTGAGTATCATCTGTAGCTGAAAACCCAACCAAGCTAACAATTCAGATCACATTATCTAAATATCAGCCAAAGGAATGAAGTAACCAAATTATTATCTTAAGAGCAGAAGTTTGTATTGAATAGGCCTTGTATGAAAAACACAAAACAACATTCAAACAACCTTTAAGAAAACTTACCATTTTCTTCTCCCAAAATGAGACTAAACAAACCCCTTAGTCCAAACAGATTGAGGAAATACCTATTATAATAGAACAGTGGTGAGATTTTCAAGTGTGTTCGAGTAACATTGCATAAAGGAAATGGAAAATGATAATTATCACCGATTAAAAAAGATAAACAGATTCACATATATAACTTGGTTCAATTACCATGAGCGGCCACTGACATAGCTGACATCAACAGTACTCAAATCAATACCGCTTTTGCAACATTGATCGGAACCTCTGAGTCAATGGGAATGGTATTTTTGCTGCAGGGAGTAACATCTCAGCGCACACATCAATACTCATCAAGAAATATTTAAAACAAATAACCAATTCCAATGCTGTTTGAGGAAGTGATGAATATTCGAAAGGAAAAACACATATAGAGATGCAGCGACAGGTGACTACTTTATATTCAACAAAATGCTACGAAAAAACACCACAGAATACAAGATAAGCTGAATGACCATGGAAATAAAATATGGGTGACATCAGCCAATTCTAAAGAAGCCAATGAAAGCACCAACAGAAGATGCGCAAACAGAAATAAGACAAGGAAAAGGCAATGAAGATGGGGAAAAAAAACACACCTGCTACAAATCCAGAGAAAAAGAAGTTGACCCATGCAAAAGTTAAAGTCTGCACAACAGGAGATAGAGAGAATTTAGAATAATCCAACTGGTCCAAGAAATGACATTCAAGTAAACAATTAAGCATTTAACAAACCTGAGGTATAATCATTGAGAGATTCTTCTTCATCATATCCATAGCCATATTAGGATCAGAGAACATCTGAGCTATGGATTCGTAGCTTGGCCCTTAGGAACAAATAGCAACCCATTTTCCTAAAAGATCATTGAAGCATGAGACATTGTATTTAAAGTTTACTAATTGAGATATTTTTTAGGGGTACTAATTGAGATATTAAAAAAAAAAAAAGTGTTATCAAAAGGCTAGTCACAGAAAATGAACTCAAAAAGAAAACTCGCATAAATAAAACTCCTAGCAGATCTAGGTCATTGTATAGCTGAAAACAATAACAACCAAGAGGACTGTATTATCAGCTTGGATGCAGGATAAGACGAAAAGTGAAAAAAGAAAGTCTGCAGTAACATATGCAAGCTTCCCACAGCAAGAAAAATTATTCCTCAGACAATTAAAACCTGAAACCAAAATGCCATTATCAAATTTGGCCACTTTTGGTGCAATGCAGAGGGGGAGGTCAGGCCGAACGTAAGAGGAAGATAAGAGCGGGAAAAACAAAAAAGAACGAGCCAAGTGATGATTTCAACAAATATCCAACTGCAAAAGTTTGATCGGAAGTGACACTCTGGTTTTTAACGAGTGTCCTGTATTAAAGTTATAATTGAACCTGTCATTTATTGTTAACAGAATTCAAACCATAATAAGAATAACAACCGATACTAGACAAAATGTAAAAATCAGGAAGAAAAAAAATGTAGTATCCATAAAAGCTAAAATAAAATATGGTGCACGGGTAGAACTTCAAAGCCAGTTCAGAAGTGAGGGTCAGTCAATATGAAAAAGGGAAACAGTATAAAAGAAAGCGCCGAAAAATATCCCAAGCTTTGATTTCAGGAATACACTTGAAGAAAGCACGTTTGTAATAAAAATAGAACAATGGAGCACTAAGAACCGGCAAGGGAATCTGCAGAAAATTCATGCAATTCAAAATCTAGATAAAATGAGCTGGCAAGGAAGTGGAAAGAGGCCAAAATGTTCTGAGCGGTACATGGACAAAGACAAGATAGGGCTTAATCAGGGTTTAGATGAACTAAGACAATCTAAGAAAATCCTAGTTTTCTGAATTAAAAGAAAAGCCTTGGTACCACATGCAAGATGTCCTGTTTCCATGTGCTCAAGTCACAAAGGCTCCATATGGCCTGACCTTTTCTCTATTCTCAAACAGGTAAAATGCTGGCAGATTTTGTTATATAAAACTTGGTAGACTAAGCGCAAAATTATGGATTATAGAACTCAGAATTGTAATCTAAGAAACTTTATTTGTAAATTGTCAATGGTTTGATTTTAGTTGATCAGAGCAGACAGGTATAACTTCACACCTTTTTGCACTCTCTCGGAAGTTACAACTTCAAGATTATATACCATGCTCTTGTCAGTTAATAACAGTGATGAACAATACCAAGTGCACCAAGATTAATCATCCTAGATGCTTACATTACATATTTATCTGTGTCTTTCAGCTCATCAATAAAGTAAAGATGAAAAGACTAAATAGTTGTAGAGCCAGTGTCCACTAAATAGTGGTCGAGCCATATATCATAAAAAAAAAAAAAAAAAAACAACGTATTCAGCAAAGAGTCAACCGTCCAAGTCATCCCAGACAATAGGACATATGCTTCTGATCAACTGTATTAACTAAGTTTTATCTGATAATCAAAGGCATGTTTTCAAATTACTTCACAATCAATGGCAATGATATCCCTTCCACTCAAAATACTAGCTTTCCTTTATGCAAGGACTATTAAAAAAATCAAACTTGAAGGTGAAAAAGCAGCCATAATACCGCAAAAATCTCAATACCATTTTCAAACCTTAACTTAGAAGTTACAAGGGAGCTGAAAAAGCAGAAAATATACCTCGTTGGTGTAATAAAGCTTCCGAGCTCTAAAAGATTTGGCAGGAATAAAGTTTGCAGCCGCAGTTAAGTTCCTGGCCCTAATTATCACCTGTCTAAACAAATCAAAACACATAAACCTTTTTAACAATTACAATTACAAAACACGAGGCATTGACAGGCCCAATTACTAATCAAAAAGACAAGACGCGAAAGCAATCTCAGATCCAAACAACAATAAAAAGTAAAAAAATGAATTATTACCCTTCTTTGATGAGTTTAGGATCAGGAACTGGGGATGAGCGCATCATTTTGGAGACAAAATAGCGAAGGACTCCGATCAACACCATCACTACCGATAAAGGTATCAGCACCCAGTCTCTAATGGCGGAGTCAAGCACCAAATCGTCCGCCATTTTTTAGCCGATAGATAGATCTCCTTCTGCTATTCCAATTTTGTCGTTAGAGCTTTTGATTGATCAGATAGCTATGTTTCTCCTTCTTCGTGGAAAAGGTTGACCCGTGTCACACATATATGTTTTGTAATGCTTATTGGGCTCATTAAGCCCAAACCAATTCTGCATGGGGATGGAATCCTATGTAGTTATGTCATCTTCGTTGGTTTGTACCTTGATTGTTCATTATTGGGCCTATAGAGCCCACGAAAGGCAAACTGTTGAAATCCTCGAACCAGTGTGTACCCGATAACGGAAGCTTTTAAGCACACAAAAAAAAAATAAATAAATAAATAAATAAATAAATAAATAAAATCATTATAAAAACTTTGTTTTAAGAAAAAAAAAAATAAAATCATTATAAAAAGTTTTGTTTTAAGTTAGAATAAAAGCCGATAATCCCCACGATAATTATTAAGGTCTCTTAATCCGGATTATCTAGGCTCGAGTCTCAATACAAGTAAAAATAAAAATAAGATAATTAACACCGTACTTTATTTAAATTATAATTTTGATTTAATTTTCAATGCTAATATAGCCAATTACGCTTGCTCTTAGTTAATTTTTTTTTCTTTCTACTAATATAGCCAATTACGCTTGCTCTTAATTATTATTTTTTTTTCTTTTTCATCAAAACGAGCGGTTAGCCAATTATGCTTGCTCTTTTTCTTGTATTCAGTATATCGGCCTTAGCGGTTAGCTAGACTATACACCGGTATGGCGATCTGGGTTCGAGCTCTACTTGAGGCATAATTAGTGTGTTCCTCCCGTTTCTGCCAAAAAAAATATGAAACTACCTCATTTAAATTTAAGAACTATTCCCTAAAAAAAAAAAAAAAAAAAAAAAATTAAGAACTATTACGTAATAATTTACATGACTATTACCTACTCATACACACGGTAGTACTTACTCATTTAAGGAACTACTCCCTCCGTCTCACTTTGTTTGAGACTTTTGAGAATTTATGAAAAATAAGAAGACATCATTTAATGTCTTGTCAATTCATTAAAAACATAGCTCAATTACAATTACATCCTTTTGTGTTCTTCTACATTTTTCAATAAATTGTTATATGAGGTCATTTTAGACATTTAATAGACAAATTTAATTCTAAACATTAGAAGTTGAACTAATTTTGGGACATCCCAAAAAAGAATAAGTCTCAAACAAAGTGAGACGGAAGGAGTATTACTTATTCATACACACGGTAGGACTCAAATCGACAACATCTTAATCACACGACCTCAACCTAACCATTTGAGGTATTGACAATTACACTTGCTCTTGGTTAGCACTAAAATATCTTAACCCACTTAATAATCATCTTGTAAAAGTAAAAGTGGGGAAAACTGTATCTCATTCCATTAGATAATCCCTTTATATAGGGTCACGGTTACAATGTGAACACAGATTACATTGATGGCAATAAATACTGATTGACCGTTACATAATAACCGAAAGATAATCGTCATTGGCTTTGACGAAGGCACATAATAGTATTTTCCTTCAACACTCCCCCTTGTGCCAAGTCAAAGGCGAAATGGTGCATGGATCGTTGCCTCGTTAAAAACCTTGCCAAGTAACAAAACCCAGTGGGACAAAATAAAACTTGGTCAAAGGGAAAAAGAGCACAACGCACCTTTAATCTTTAAGGATAACATGTGTGTATTAGACTTCGAGGTCTATATCTCCCCGATCCTTACACCGATCAAGGAAGCTTTGAAAGCCTTCGCATTCCTATATTTTTCACATGTTCCTCAAATATTGCTTTTAGCGGTGACTTGGTAAACAAATCGCCACATTCTCCTCGACCTTACTTGATTCACTTGAATCTTGAGGAGAGCTTGTTGTTCTTTGGTTATAGAAAAACTTTGGTGATATGTGTTTTGTGTTGTCACCCTTGATATAACCAAGCTTCATCTGCTCGATGCAAGTCGCATTATCTTCATAAATGCAAGTAGGCTCTTGAGTGGTGGAACTTAAACCACCTGGTCCTCGAATATGTGCAATGATGGACCTTATCCATATACACTCACGAACCGCCTCATGTAGAGCAATAATCTCAGAGTGGTTCGAGGAAGTAGCCACCAGACTTTGCTTGGTTGATCTCAAGATATCGCCGTGTTCCCAATGGTAAATACATAACCGGTTTGGGAACGACCTTTATGTGGGTCGATAGATACCAGGCGTCTGCAAACCCAACTAATACATTGTTTGGGGTTTCAGAGTAGGGGTGGCGATTTATTGTCGACATTTTCTTTAGGGGTTGTATTTTCATTTACGGTCCTCTTGTCTTTGTGTAGGAAAAAATAGGCCCAAGTCAATGGTTCCTTTTAGGTATCGAAATATGTTTTTAATACCATTCCAATGACGCTGCGTTGGCGCTGAGTCGAATCTAGCTAACAAGTTCACCGAGAATGCAATATCCGGTCGAGTACATTGAGCTAAATACAATAATGCGCCTATTGCACTTAAGTAGGGAATTTCAGCTCCCAATAGCTCTTCGTCATCTTCCTTTGACGAAATGGATCTTTCTTTATGTCCAAACTTCGACCGATCATGGGAGTGCTAACAGGTGCACTTTGTCCATATTAAATCGCCTGAGCATCTTTTGGACATATGCAGATCTGGTGGATAAGTATTCCACAAGCTCGGTGTTCTAGTTCAAGGCCTAGACAAAACCGAAGTTTTCCCAAGATCTTTCATCTCAAATTCGGATTTCAAATAGCTCGCGGTTTCTCTTATTTCATTAAGAGTACCTATTATGTTCATATCATCGACATATACCGCTACAATTGCAAATCCGAACTTGTTTTCTTTATGAATACGCAGGGCATAGTTCATCATTCTTATATCCTTCCCAATCAAGTAGTCACTTGGCGGGTATACCACATCCGCCCGGATTGTTTTAATCCGTAAAGTGAGCGTTTCAATCTGATTGCAAACGCACTCCGTGGTTTGAGTCACTTGACTTGGGTAATGAAAGACCATCAGGCACTTTCATGTATATCTCGAATCAAGATCCCCATAGAGAGATACGTCAGAAACCACATCCATGAGTGCATTTCCAATCCTTCGGAAACAACTAAACTAACTAGGTAACGGAAAGTTATTACATCCATTACAGAGAGTATGTCTCCTCATAGTCAATTCAGTATGTAGAGAAACCTTGCGCCACAAGGCGAGCCTTGTACCCAGGACTTCATTCTTCTCATTACGCTTTCGACAAATACCCATTTATGTCCTACATGTGCTTTACACTTGGTGGGGTTAGCACTACCGGACCAAATACTGTCTCTTTGTCGAGAGAATCTAGTTTCGCTGGATTGCTTCTTTCCATTGAGGCCAATCTGCTCTTTGTTGACATTCTCGCAGCAGAGCGTGGTTCGACATCATCGTGCTCTATGATTTCTTGAGCAAACAAGATATGCAAATATATCATCAATGTGCATGGAAGATCTTTCCATCAACTCGTATGCACTCTCATAATCCATTGAGATTTCTTTGTTCTCTGGAATCAATTCAAACATCGGAGCGCCCTCCAAGATTGATTCATGGACATAATCAGAATCGAGATAATAATCTGAGAGAGGATTCTCTACATTGATGATTAATGGGTCGGATTGTGCCTTACTCGCGCCTCTTCTTCCTTGGGTGAGTATCGGTCGAACCAAGTGGTCTCCCCTCTTCCTTTGGGCGCCACGGCCTCATCCACACCTCCACTAAGTGTGGTCGCAATGCCTTTAGCTACTGAGATTGTGCCCCTTTGGGGACTTCTAACCTTGCGAGCACGTTTGCAATTTGGTATATGTGATCTTGTCACTTTAGCAATATCGAGAACGATCAGGCATCGAATGCGCTACGCTCAAGATTAAGTATTCTTTGCACTTCACTTTCACTTTGTGAGGTACGGGGATCAAAATGAGACTCGAGTGGGGACAAACCACGACAATTCCCCGCTGTTCCTTAGAAAATCATTTTTCTTATCTCCCCTAACGACGGGAAGACAGTCTCATCAAAGTGACAATCCGCAAATCTTGCGGTAAATAGATCGCCTGTCAAAGGTTCCAAATAGCGGATAATAGTTGGGGATTCATATCCAACATAAATACCTAATCGTCTCTCGAGGACCCATTTTAGTGCTATTTGTGGAGCGCGCATAGCACACATATTTGCACAACCAAATATGCGTAAGTGTGAAATATCAGGCTCATATCAGGTAACCAACTAACCGTACGCAGAAAATGGTTGGCTAGCGGTGGTCCAAACGAATAAGTAAAGTGCGTGCAATATTGCATAACCCCAAGCGAGATAGGGGCAAGTTGGTGCGCATAACCAATGCCCTGGCCACCATCTCAGTAGCCTTTGATGGTGGCTTCTGCGAGACCATTCAATGTATGCACATGGGGTGCAGGATGTTCTACATCAATCCCGATAGACATGCAATAATCATCAAATGCTTTTGATGTGAACTCTCAAGCGTTATCAAGCCTTATAGACTTGATAGGGTGATCGAGGTGGTGAGCCCTTAAACGTATAATATGTGCTAAGAGTTTTGCAAATGCAAGATTCCTTGTGGACAATAATGCGACATGTGACCAGCGTGTCGAGGCATCCACCGAACCATAAAATACTTGAATGGCCCGCGATTCGGATGGATAGGTCCACATATATCACCTTGTATTCTTTGTAAGAATGGAATGTTTTGTTTCATGTCTTTAGCATAGGAAGGTCTCGATCCTGCTTTTTTGCTAAAGAGCAGGCTTTGCAAAATGATTGGTGTGCCTTGGAAATGGTCAATGAGGAAGAGGATATAACTCATCCGGTGCTTCGAGACGACAATGGTCGCTTTGAAACAACACTACTTTGGACACTTTGCATTGTGTCGGATTTTTGTCCCATTTTGTTTTTTCCTCGAAAGAAGGGATGTCCGTGTGAGTTCTTTAAAATACGGATCATCATATCTCGACCGAGGGTGTCCTGGCGATCATGCCAAAGCCTCAGATGAGTCGGTGTCCCAAATTTCATTGTTGGTGATGAAAGATAGGATTCAATAATCCGAATAGTAGTAATATATAATCCATTAGATTGACTCATAAGCTTTTCTAGTATGCGTTTCCTTCCCACATTCATTTGTGGTAATATACAAATATTCGGTTCCATTCTCACGGTGAGTTTCAAATGATAACCGTTGGCACGAATATCTTTGAAACTTAACAAGGTTCGATTGGCTCAGTGCATATAGAGCGTTTGTGACTTTATCGTTGTGCCGTTAGGCATCAAAAATGTGGCATTTCCTCGCCTTGTATTACTTGTGATGATCCAATCATCGTAGTCACAGATGAATTACATGGAATTAACTCGACAAATAATTGTCTATTCCTTAAGATAGTGTGTGTGGTTCCACTATCAGCTAAGCACTCTATTTCTCCTCGATTCATTCCTACATTTAAATTAGATGAGATTAAAAAGTCGAAGACATAACTCATATTCTTTAGAGTTTTCGATGGAGATAGAATGATATGCTTTTCATCCCGATATATATGTTTATTGTATGGTAGATGTATTGCTTTACACCTTAATAGTGCTATTTTCGAACCATGTATATACTGGTAAATAAAATCGAATAAAATTCAATACTTCAGAATAAAATCCATTGACTGAGCAGGGTTCTTGTTGCTATTGAAGTCTGCAATTGTGAGGTTGACATCAGTGTCATTGCCTCCATCTTCCGTATAGTGGGCCTCTTGTTCTCTAGATTCCCTATACCTCTTGTAATTGGCTGCTACTTTGTTACTTGCTCGGCGGTGTATTATACCAATGCCCAGAGAACTCCACACCTATAGCAAGGTTCGGATTCCAACTCTCTCCCTTTTTCTTGAGGGTTCTTAGGTGCCTTTGCACCTTAGCCTTAGGACCACCATGGCCACTAGGACCATCACCACCATTTCTGCGCCATACATTGTGGGACCTCCACGGCCCATACTACGGCCCCTAGGTCCCTTTCCACGTGGTGCATTGTTTCCACGTGGGTAAGGCTCAGCACGTCCAACTCCCTTTTCTTTGGGGTTCTTTCCACCTTTCATCTTGCCATAGTTAACCTCAGGAATTTTCTTTGTCCCAGCAGGTCTGGCATTATTATTCATGAGAACTTGATCATGCCGCTCAGCCACTTGCAGCATGTTGATCAATTTGTGAAAGGTCGTAATATTTTTCTTGTCGTACTCCAGCCTATACTGGTTCGCTAGTATAAGTGTTGAAGTAGGAAAAGTGGAAAGAGTCTTCTGGATCATATCATCTTACTCGTGAGTTCCTTTCCACGTAATTTGAGACGTGCTCTAAGACGCAACATGTCCTTGTTGAATTGGTCTACCCTTTGTAGTCAAGCAAGCGGATTTCATTCCACCGAGCGCATAGCGATTCGGGAGTAAAGTGTCATGAATGTTCCCAAAACGCCCCTCAGGGCATCCTACGATTCTTTGGGTGTTTTCAATGAAGGTACTCCCGGCGTAAGCTAGAGTCAATATGTCGCCTCAAGAACATTAGGGCATTTGCTTTTACTTTAGCAGATGGGTCGCCCTGTGGTCGGTGGGTGTTTTGATAGTGAGAGTGTAGTCCTTTGCAACAAAGGCCATTTCCACATCTGAAACCCAGCGGTGGTACTCAATTCCTTCTGAGTCCAAGATTTCAAATTCGGGTCGAGTTGTATCAGCCATCTACATAAGCAAGAGTGAAGAGCATATTAATTATGTAGTCATAAGACATCCACAATAATTAATTTCCAAGAGTGTGAATTGGATCACGATGCCATGGTACATAGCGGTCACTCATTTTATCGATGCTTTGTGAAGATACTTTATCACATTGATTGTTTTGTTCTTAGTATATAACGCCTATGAAATTTCTTTATCATAGGATGACATATAATCTTATTTATAAGACAATCAACATATAATTATTATGCTCAATTTGAAATTTCGGGCAAACATAGCACATAACATTTTTCCTGGCAACATGCATATACATATCAATCACTCTCTGACGCATTAAGGTATCATGAGAACAGTTTATTTGAGCACAAAAATTCATTTATCTCGCTTTTTAATAGTTTCAGAAAAAAATTCCTCTCCTGAATTAGCTTTCCTCCTAAAATATTAGTACTATTTTTAATGTTTTTTTTTTTTTTTTTTTTTTTTTTCTCTACTCAAAGATATATTATTTCTAATTGTGTGTACACATTGTTGGCATGCAGAAATATAGATGAAACCTAACAAATGACGATTACTAGCAATGCATTTCTCGCAGAGAGAATCAACTTAGTATGTCTATTTTTTCAATTTCCATTTAGAGTGCTTTCTTTGGAGATTTCTACCGTGTTAAATTGCATTATTGACTAATTATCGCTATATTTTTGAATTTGACAAAAATCGGTAAAGCGATGAAAATTACTTACCGTGAAGGAGTAAGGCGATGGACGGCCGAACGGAGACGATGGACGGCGACTAAACCGACCGATTTCGTTCGCTTCAACGCTCGGGCAACAAAATGCCCATTTTTCTTGAGAGATCCAAATGATAGTAGAGTGTCAAAACCAAAGCGAGTTCACCCGAGAAAGAAACATCGGCGAGGTTAAACTTCTTAGCAATTGTAGATCCCCGCATTAAAAACGCGGTGTGCGCAATCAAGCATGTAGCGGAGGATCTCGATTTGACTAATTTGCCCACGAGCTCCTCCACGAAGCCGAGAACACATGGATCAATCCTTCCACGAATCGGTCCTCGCTCGTAGATCGATCAAACGAAAGGAAAACCGTCGTTCACGGTGGCGTAACGGATGTCGGACACTGATTTACTGAGCTTCCGCGAAAATGTCGTCTCCGTCTCCGGCGACATTCTTTGCTGCGTGAGGTTTGAGCTTTGGAGATTTGATGATGAATTGAGTGTGTGTTGACGAAAGTGACGACAAATCCTTGTAATGCCCGCCTTAACGGCGAGGTGGACGAACGGGTTTATATGACCTTGGTAAGGGTAGGGATCAAGATGGCGTCGCGGCACCGGCGGTTCCGATTGGCGGCCTCGGGTCATTTCGTTTTTCTAACGACGGCGGCATTGTGCCACGGAGAGGACGAGCGATGTGAGTGTGTGACCTATCTCGTGAGAGAATTGAGAGCGAGCGGCGGCAAGGGTCAATTAGTGGTTTTTTTTTCTTTTCGAGCCTTCGCACGATAACGTGTAAAAGTAAAAAGTGGGAAAATCAGATCTCATTCCATTAGATAATCCCTTTATATAGGTCACGGATATAATGTGAAACACAGATTATATTGATGGCAATAAATCTTGATTGACTGCTAGTTACATAATAAAGAAAGATAATCGTCGTTTGGACTTTGGGCGCATAATACAAGATTTTCCTTCAACACATCTTTATCTTTTAAAAAAAATCATCTATTATCTCCTTCCCGAGCGCTTGGCGTCACGTTATCGGTTACCCTTTCGCGTTCAGGTCGACCATCGATAATATAAAGGGAATTACACAGCTGGCCCTTCATTTTTCCATACGATTCACATCTCTTGTGATATTCTTCCGGTTGTAGAAGCATCTTTCCCCTCATCCAAAGACTTTCTCCCATCTCATTCAAGGTATGTGTAATTTGAATCCTTTATTCCTGTTTCTTGGCTTCTATGAGGTTTTGTTTCGTTGGATTCTTCTTTCATATCTACTATATCTGGTTTGTTTCTTATAATCGCTGTGGCTTTGATCTGTATTAGTTATTTAGATATTGGGATGAATATACGATCGGTTCTTGTTTTGATTTACAATTATTGTATTAGGTTCTCTTCCAGATCTATGTTGTTGAACGTCGGTCAATTTGCTTAGATCTGTTTCTTTTGTGTGGATGGATTTTTCCTGATGCACTATATAGATCTAATTGAATTTTGTGTCAGAAGGTTAAGGCTCCTAGTTTTTATTTTATCTGATTGTTGATTTCTGGTTGCTTGAAAATTATTTTAAGGTTTTGTTTAGAATTCCTTATATAAAAATCATCGCATAGGGTTTCGTTCAGGATTTTTTATTAAACACATAGAACTGGCTTTCTGCTCCACCAACATAGATCTGATAATTTATTTGATGATGATGATTGAGCTTGTCAGCTTGATTACTATTAGATCCAGAAATGATTCTTTGGACCATGTCTGATGTTCAAAGTCTTTGAGGCCCATGAAAAATCTCTTATCTGATTTTAACATGTTTTTTTTGTCTATGAACAGATGCAAATCTTTGTTAAGACCCTTACTGGTAAGACAATTACTCTCGAGGTTGAGAGTTCTGATACCATAGATAATGTCAAGGCCAAGATCCAGGACAAGGAGGGGATTCCCCCAGACCAGCAGCGGTTGATCTTTGCTGGAAAACAGCTCGAGGATGGCCGTACCCTAGCTGATTACAATATCCAGAAGGAGTCCACTCTCCACTTGGTTCTTCGGCTCCGTGGAGGTATGCAGATATTCGTCAAGACTCTTACCGGCAAGACCATCACCCTAGAGGTGGAGAGTTCAGACACCATTGACAATGTCAAGGCCAAGATCCAAGACAAGGAGGGGATCCCACCAGATCAACAGAGGCTGATCTTTGCTGGAAAACAGCTCGAGGATGGACGTACCCTTGCAGACTACAATATCCAGAAGGAGTCCACCCTCCACCTTGTTCTCAGGCTCCGCGGCGGTATGCAGATTTTCGTGAAGACTCTTACCGGAAAGACCATAACACTTGAGGTTGAGAGTTCAGACACCATTGACAATGTCAAGGCCAAGATTCAAGACAAGGAGGGGATCCCACCAGACCAACAGAGGCTGATCTTTGCCGGTAAGCAGCTTGAAGATGGTCGCACCCTTGCGGATTACAACATTCAAAAGGAGTCAACCTTACATTTGGTTCTGCGATTAAGAGGTGGTATGCAAATATTTGTGAAGACCTTAACTGGGAAGACTATAACACTGGAGGTGGAGAGTTCCGATACCATTGATAACGTGAAAGCGAAAATTCAGGACAAGGAAGGGATCCCACCTGATCAGCAAAGATTGATCTTTGCTGGGAAGCAGCTAGAAGATGGGCGGACACTTGCTGATTACAACATCCAGAAAGAGTCGACACTTCACTTGGTGTTAAGGTTGAGAGGAGGAATGCAGATCTTTGTGAAGACTTTAACTGGGAAGACTATCACTTTAGAAGTGGAAAGTTCTGATACGATTGACAATGTAAAGGCGAAAATCCAAGACAAGGAGGGTATTCCACCCGATCAGCAGAGGCTGATTTTTGCTGGTAAGCAATTGGAAGACGGGCGGACATTGGCTGATTACAATATCCAAAAGGAATCTACCCTCCACCTTGTCCTCCGCCTCCGTGGTGGTTTCTGAAAATTTCTGTTAATGGCTATTGTGCTGTTTCTTCAAGAACTTGAAATTTCTGTTATTTAATTTCTGTTTGTAATGACTTTTAGGTGTTGCTTAATTGTCAATGCCTGTTTATGATTGTTGGTTTTTACTTTGTTGGGAGTGTTATGTGAATGTGATTTTCAAACTTTTGTGGTGGTAATAAATCCGTTTTGTGGCTACTCAAAACACAGAATGCACCTGCACTTTTTTGAGGACCCTTAATTTCACAGGGGACCCTTAATTTCACAGGTTATGGCTTTACATGTTATGCTCTAGGAAAAAGATGTTTCTTCTTAGAACCTGCAACAATAAAAGCTTGCTTAATATCTCTAATATTGGGGTAAACAGTTTTCCTATACTGATATCTTTAGGGGGAAATTGTGGTGTATAGAAAACAAAATAATGCATAATTAATCTTTCAGTAAAACGACCTTCCATCATCATTACTATTACATAAATTTATCCTCTGGATATGGTCTAGTGGTAAAAGGTTAGGCGTAGTGTAGTGCCTAGCGGAGTCTGAAAGCCGGAGGGTGGGGGTTAGAGTCCCGTAAATGGCCGGCACCTTTCGGTAAGAAGATAAAATAACGCAAACCCCTTTCTGGAGCTGCTAGGTCCCTGATTAACCTCTCATCGCACTCCTGTGGGATCGGGGGCGTGGGGACCCTTCCGGTTAGGGTTTAACTGTTTACTATTACATAAATTTCATATTTCATTACAACTACAGGCTACTTACTACATCTCATCATTCTAATTAGATGCTAATAGCCTCAATATAACGAAATATAATTAGTACCAGAAGACTATAAAAAGTAACATGATGAATATATTGATACCCTGTTTAGTCTAGAGAGACTGCAGTAGGGATAGGATTAGTAGGTGCCCTAATCCTCCTCCTCATGTGGTGACTGAAGTTCATCTATTGAAATGCCCTAATCCTCCTCCTCATATGGTAACTGAAGTTCATCTATTGAAAATATTAAAGTAAGGGATGATGTATGAAGCTCACTAAATAAACATTATATTACTTGGATTGTAACATGTTCCAAATTGTTTTTCGCAAAATGAAATGCACAAGTACAATACAAATGATAAGGAAAACAACTAACAAGATTATCATTCATACTTGATCACATAGGAGAACAATATTAACACTAGTAAGCTAACCATAGCAGTCATTTAACAATATTTCATTATCATATCATTTCTATATCATTTTTGTTATCATATCGGTTGGTTCGTGAGTACCGTGCTACATTTATTTACTCCCATTATGGAGGGCCTGAAACTTTACCGTGTGACAGACCAGAAATTTCCCGTAAACAAGGCCTGACCGGCTCCAGTCTTTGCTGTCTATTCTTTTCCTAGAGCAGGGCCTGATGTTGGGCAGTCACGAGAGTTCAATGTCATTTTAAATATTTAATGCTTAAGCATGAACCTTACTTTTTCTATGCTTTCACTTTATTTATTTCTTTATTAAGTGACCGCATTTACCTTGCATTCATCATTCTTCCATACATTCATGATCTCATCATCATTTACATAACAATAATGGGAAATAATTGTGTGGTGTCTCCACACGTGTGGAGACACCGTGTGAAACACTATGAACCACACAGTTTCATTCTGTATTTAAAATATGTTGTTCTGATCGTTCACCCACCACTTCACCTCAAAATACACTCTCCACACAAGTATTTCCCAACAATAACATCACCTGTTGTCTACATATCACTTGCTTTGCATATACAGTGTCATTCATTTTTATATAAACATTTAATAATGGCCTTAGAACATGATCACAAATGGACATATCAATTTACTAGCATGATCCCAAGTAGTATTCATATAAAGCCACTTTGTACATACTTATTTCTAACTATTTCACATTCAATTCTAGACCTAAAAACATGATTTTTATTTGTTATAATTTTGTTCATATATGCATAAATCTACATATCTGAAGGCATTACAACCCAATTACACAACAAGGTCATTTTTCAACAATTCAAGAGCATGAATCACATTGGATATGAAAATACCATCAAGTATCCTATAGGCATGATATCTACCCCAAGTTAACATACTTTCCAGGCTAAATTTATTTCATAAACATGGCTAGCACATCCCATTCATCGAGACCCTAGAATCATGATTTATACCGAAAACACACATTCTGGAACTTTCACAGAAACATCAGAAAGAATTGACTCGTACCTGTTCCAAAATACTTGACATACACTGTTGATGCTCTATAGATTGCCAGACCTGGCATTGAGCCTGTGGGTTCCAGTGCTAGGCCGGTGGCCTTGGCACATCTGCAGACTCAACATGTGATTTTATACATTTTGGCATGCATCCAATATCCAAAATCTCCCTAGATTGTATATATAACAAGTATACTGTAACATAAATTTACACAAAATTCACAAAACAGATAATATGCCCAAAGCTTCGATGTAGAGTCTTTACCATGATTAAAAATACGAAATTCTTTTAAGGCACTTCTTCACCTACACCCACCATTCTTGACTTTTACTTATGAACACAACATGAAACCTTAGTTTCTAAGGATTTAGATTACTTAGAACTTGAAGAACAAGATGAAAACTTACTTTGATCTTGAAAAGGCCGAGAAAGGATGTTTATTTTCTGGAAATATAGATACTTTGCTTTAGTATCTTGAGGGAAAGTAAAGAGAATGTGTGTGTATGTTGCAAGTATGAAAAAAAATGAGGATACACGAACACAAGGCTCAGTTTTATGGAGGTAGGGGTTGCATGTAACGCCCCGCTCCGGAAAACCGAGCCCTTAACCGGAGGAGAAACGTTCGGCGCGTATAGCATTAAATAAATCTAATATTATACGTAAGCCTCTACGTCGTCATATCAAAATAAAACAAACGGAAGCTAAAAAGACTCGGGTAAAAACAAAATGCTACTATGAATAGAAAGTAAGCATACTAAAGATAGATAGTTAAATTACCACGACGAAAAACCCAAAGACTTATACATTACGAGGTCTTAAAAGTATAGTACAACAAGTCTAAGGAAAGAAATATAACTAGTCTAGCACAACCTTTACAAAGAATAAACTAAAAGCTTCGCCAAGACTTCAATGTCTTCAAAAGTCGTCATCTACACTTGGGCAACCTGTTCGTCTTCTCATCCCACAATGCATACAAAAGAAAATGCAAAGGAGGTAGGTACAAAGTACTTAGTAAAAGTGAGAAGCTAATGAATAACTAAGTTATACAACGAAAGGTTATTATTATGATTATTAAATTACCATTATGAGACCGACTCAATCTAGAGTTCACTTCATGTCCATCAACATGAATTGACTAAACGTTTCTAACTTAACTTATCTATGTTACATCCGCACTCAAGGGCACTACGCATATCCAAACTGGGGATATTCTTGGCAACATATTGGTGGATCACACCAATATCCACGGAAGCCTATTCTGGTAGACTCCGATAGTACGCACGTTTCAGTGAAGTCCCTCTGTACTTAGGGTTTTTTTGACCTACGGAGTTATCCACCTTCAGAAAGCACACACATCGCGATATTGTCTGGTGCCTATCCAAGAGTGACATGTTGTTTAATCTTTTACTAGGCAAGTACGTATTTATTAAAATGGTTAACTAACCACCTAAGTGTTTTTCAAGTAAGCTCCATCACACATACTACTATCTTCCTAGACCACTAGACATAACAAGGAATAACAATTACACAGACATTGATGAATACTAATTCATCAAAGCACAAGCCTCTCATGCTCTTCCGACGGATCCGAACTTCAACTTCCTTTAAGAGTACATTCAGTGTCGAAACTAAATGAATCAGAAGCTCAATCCCGGCTTGTTCATGTTTAATTAATGTTATTAGATCATGAAACAACATTTAACATCTCATTAAAAGGCTTAAACAACACTTAATTAAAACTGGGGGCAATGCGTGCGCATTCTCTATCTAAAAACCTGCTGCAAACTCTCTGATCCAAAATGCGTGCGCATTCCCTGACCAAAACACAAGCTGAAAGACACTGCCCAACCAATGCGTGCGCATTGATCATGCTGGGAGCATCCTGAACCATGAATGCGTGCGCATTCAACCTGCAACTAATAAGCCAAACAATCCTGTAACAGGAATGCGTGCGCATTGATAGCCAATGCGTGTGCATTCACCGCTGTTAAGCCCTAAAAACATGATTTTCTGCACTTAACGATTTCTAACCCAAACCAAACATGTTTACCATCAAAAACTCAGAAAACAACAGGGAATATGCTCAAAGTATTTCATAGCTTAACATAGACAACAACTAAACATAAATGTGATTTCTGATCACCAATCTATACCAAAACACAACCTAAACATAATAAAACTATAATTATTCATGAGGAAGAGCCTCTTACCTTAATTTCCAGCAAAATCGAAAGCAAAACGCTAAGCAACTGCAACAACTGTTGATCCTCAACCCCAAAACCTATTTGATCAACAAGAAACCCTAAAATCCTATTTTCTTGGCAAAAACCGAAACTGAAAAAGTGTATAAAACTGCAGATTACCTGGATTAATTGTAGTGAAACTATTTTTAGAATAATCTACGCTCCAAGATGATCGTTTCGACTACTCATGGCTGAAAAACAGAGCTACGGATTACAAGATACGAATTTTTGAAGAATTGAACTCTACGAATACCAAAAATTAGGGCAAAACTGAAAATTTACGGAATAAGGATATTTTATTTTCCAAAGTTGCATCTCCTCGCGCTGATCACTTTTCTCTCATGCGGCATCTTGAACAGATAAACGGAATGGCCACACGGTTGAAAATTACGTTCTCCCTTCTTTTTCGCTTTCTTCTGCGTTGCTCTTTTCATTGCCGCCGTCCTCTTCTTTATTTATTTTTTTCAGAATTTGCATGGTGTGTGATAAGAGGGGAATTAGAGAATTATTTATAAGATAAATAATGATTATTTTCCTTAAAAATAATATCCCATAATCTTTTAATTAAATCCTTTTTAATTAAATAAAAGAACAAATAATAATTAGGTCGTAGTGATTAAACCCAATTACAATTTTACCTTTTCTGAAAAGTCGAGATGTTACATTCATTCCCCCTTAAGAGGAGTTTCATCCTCGAAACTCGAATGTAACTGGTTGTACTTGAATTCTGAACTTTGCAAGGCGTTTCGTCTTCTAACGCTTACCGTTTTCTTCTTCTTCCATCTTCCCAACTCTTTTGCTTGTCTTGAGGCATCTCGAGATTGCAACGATCCACCTCCATCTTCATGTCGCCTTGATGTATCAACTTTGGTCTCATATTCTGCTGCCGCTCTCGCGTTCTTCCATTTTTTTTCTCCATGCAGCGTTTCAAGTGTTGATATCTAAACGTTGACGTGGTAACCATCGTTGTAGACACGCTTCTATCTCTATCTTCCTGGAAGATCATCAGTGGTATTGTTCCAACTCTTGTACATCTTAGTCGCTCTGAGATGAACTGCAATTGCCATCCCATGGTTTTCATTCTTCATTGTCCTTCCCAATCTTCCGCATTCGGACCCCAAAGTTGATTCTGATGCGAACTATTGCCATCTTCATCTAACTCGTGACCAATGGTTGGTTGGGCTCTGTTGGAAATATTATTTATGTTTTGATGATGATTCGTCACGAAATTAGACAAATCACTTACAACCCATGATGATGAAGTCGTAATTCAATCATTATAGTGCATAATAAAAGAAGAAGCAAGAAATGGTCACAGAGACAAATGTATAAGTTCTATCTGAGAGTCCGAACCTTGTATAGGTTATTTCAGCACAAGCATTGTAATAGAATAGGAACTAGGCGAACAATTTGAGTCACAACAAGAAAACTGAGTTATAGCAAGAAAAACTGAGTATGCACTTAAAGAACTGAGGGTTCAAACTCAGCTATGATAAAACTGAAGAATTGAGGGACACAGACTCAGTTGTTGAGGATTGAAGAACTTAGGTGGCAAACTCAGTTAGAAGCTGATTAAGTCGTGATTATAAGTCAGGATTCGTGCAAGTCTGTGGTGACTCAAATCGAGTTATAGATCATGTAAAATCGAATAATATTAAGGACAAAGATTATCAGTTACCTGGAAAAGAAGAAACTGAACGGTGTACTCTGACTTAGTGAATTAAAGTCAGATGTTGAGTAAACAAGGTACTCAGTTTTGAAGAAGAGTAGAAAACTGAGTTAAGGCCTTGATTGAATTTAAACTATCAATACGACAAAAGATCGTACATATGAACGTTGGCTAAATGACAAGTGTAACGGCTACAAGAGCTAGTAACCGTCACATCACCCCTATAAATACACAAGAGAATCACTCAAGAAAGAAGAGAGGAGGATCAGAAAAAGAGCTTTACAAGCAAACATTCAAGATCCAAATCCAGATCCATAAAAAATCAGATCATATTTATTCAGATAAAGGGGAGCCAACGACATTGCCTTGAAAACTTCAAAGGAAGATCCAGTAACCCATCAAGGGGGAATGAAGGCATCTTGAAGCTACAAAGTCAGATCCAGAAAAATCAAACAGCTCATTGAATTAATCTTTGATTAATTCTAAACCTAACCTTTGTGAAAAAGGTTGGTGTGCATAGTTTGAAGAGAGCAATTCTACCTTTCTTCATACGGTGTTGCTTAAAGAGATTGGTGCAACATCTGGATTTGTGTATGTGAGTGGTGAGCTGGTGAAGGAGCAATTCCACCTGTTCAGGGTCAATTTGTAGTGTTTTATAAGGATATATTTTATATCAATATTCCCCATATATGGATGTTTTTCGTAGAATTCGAGCTTATAATCGATTAATTGAGCAAATGACGTTTTGAATAGTTAAAATGCAAAATCGAGTAAATATCGTGGTTTTATTATCTATTTTGTATGGTTTTACGTTTTGCTCGGTTTTGTCATCTTTTAGGCGCACAAATGTGGAATGGAAGAGGTCTAAATGATGTTTGATTGAAGATTAAAAAGGAAAGAAAGAGATACAAGAGGATGAAGATGAAATAAAGCTTGGGAAAATCCCGAAAACGACTCGTAATACAACGGGCTAGTCAAAAAGGCATTTTCTGAAGAAGAGTCCTTAATTAAAGTTGTAGAGTTTTTCGAGAGCTTTTTTATGACGTTCGGATCATAATTTTTGGAGGTCTACAACTCAAGATATGAATTTTAGAAGTTTGAGTCCATTCTCAAACTAGCGTCCAGAAGGAGCCTGGGACGGGCGTCCGGCACCGTTATCGTAGCAACCGCCTCGATTTTTTTCTATAAATAGCAGCGACTTCTCAACCCTAATATCATACCATATCGAATTTTACACACAAAGCGGCCATAATAACACCTTATTTCTGAGGCTCCCAGAGGCGGTCACCCGAGCCTTGTGCTCGGGTGATCGGGGTTAGATTAGGTTTTATTTTTGTTTCGTTTTCTTTTCTTGTTCGAATTATGATGAAGGCTTGGAGCTTTCATCCATGGAGCAACCATGGAGACCTGTTTCGCAAACACTTTAATTTCAGTTCATGGATGATTTTGTAAGTTTTAATTATAATTGTTTCGTTTTCTATGTTTATTTGTATCGTGCAATTTTATATCGAAAGATGATTGTATGATTTGATGCTACCGTATGACGGAAGTCGGTGTAGTTTAGATCACCATAGGAAAGATTAGTTTTTTAATCTATACATAACGGAAGTTCAGTAGGTTAAATATCTAGGTTTTACGAGAGAACCACAATTTAATTAATTCGATGCAAGATTATCTTAGATTGAAGTTGAGGGATGTCACCGTTACCGGAAAGATGAGATTTTTCATGTGTTTATTTCATTGCGTTGTTCTTGTTCTCTTTCATGTTTTGTATGGTTTATGTTAATCGAATTTAGATAACGGAAGTTGATAGATTCGTTAGATTGCCGTGAGAGAGATTGACAATTATTATTCCAACAAACGGAAGTTGAGGGATAATGTTGTTAGATTAGGATTTAATCCATATCTTTGATTCGTATCGATATTAGTTAAGACCGGAAGGTAAACTAATTAATGGCGTGATAAATCGGAAGAGGAAACGCTTCTTTAGATAAGATAATAATCCAAGATAACTTGTGAATAAATATTTGTCTATCTTATTTCCTTCGGTGGGGTGATGGTTGTTGGAAATGGGTTGATCATGGTTTGTTTATGGTTGGTCAGTTGATAGTTAGTTTTACTGTTTTCGTAGACGTAGTTTTATTTATTTTGACCGCAACTATATTTCCTGGCTTTGGATTAACAATCCTCCGTCCAGTTATTTTTCCGTTCTAGTTTAGGTTTAGGTTTAGTTAATAAAGAAGAATTAATTAGATTAGATTCAACATCCCTTTTCCCTGAGGATCGATACCCGTACTTATCCAACTTTACTAGCAACTACCCGGTATTCGGCCGGTTAGGAGGTAGTTTTGCATGGTAGTATAGGTTTTATAAATTTTCTTTTGTTTTAATGATGCAAAATCTCCCCAACAAAAGTGGCGCCGTTGCCGGGGAATAGGTGTCATGTTGAATCTGATCTTGTTATTTCTCGATTTTGTTACGTTTATTTTTCGTTTTAATAAAAGTAGCGTTTACCAAATCGAGTTTTTATTTTGCCGTGTTTCGATGACCATAAGGTTAAGAATGTGCAAAAGTTTTTACTCGATTTGTTTAAATGTGAAGTATGTGTTTATGTGTTTTCGATCTAACCTCTTTGTGCTTTAATTGAAAGTGGTGGCTTTGTGATCTGTGTTAATATGTGTTTTAAGTTTTTAGGGTTTGTCTGCGTTTTCTGCTCTTCTTTGTGTATTCGTTGTATGGACGAAGCGTTCAAGTTAGTGAACGCCCGCCCGATTCTTTTAATTATGAGTAAACGAGCGTTTGAAAGTATTGGACGTTCGTCCGTTCAAATATTTTCGACTACCATTCGTTTAAAGGACCAGACGAGCGTCTATGCTTTCGAACGTCCGTCGGTCGGTTTTCAAAGCGATTTAGCGCCACGCAAAGTGGAACGCCCGCCCGATCTTTGAGATTTCCTTTGAACGTTCGTCCGTAATGCAGTCCAGGTTCTGGTTTTTCTTGATTTTATTTTTAATGCTTTTATTTGATGTGGATTTTTCATTCGAGCTTCGTGGCTAATTGATGTTTACATAGATGTCCGAACTTATATGTTTTTACCTTTCCATCTAGGAATCCATGTTAGATAATTGATCAATTCCTTATACATGATTCATCTATGCAAGTTATAGTTCTTATCGGTTTTAGTATGCTATAATCGTTTTATTGTTATTTAGTAGCTAATGTCGGTTTCCATATGCTACATACCATTTGTGATGAATCTTTTAAGCTTTGAGACTTATGTGCTTCCTTGTTGTTTTTGTAGTTCATATGGGTAGCTACTGTCGGTTTTCCGTATGCTACGTCCAGGCCATATGAGTTATATCTGTTTAGTATAGCTAACTGTTGGTTTTCCATAATGCTATCACCTTTGATGAGTCTTAAGGCGCGTCTACACTACATGTAATGAACAGCACTGTCGTTTATCGTAACCTGTCATTATTTGGTAGATGTTTATTATATACATGTCGTGTTGCTAATTAGTGGGCTAGTTTTCTTTCTTTTATTTTCTTTTATTTTTGCATATCATTTAGATGCATATCATTTAGTTGCATGTCATCTAGTTGCATTGTTTTCCTATTTTTCTTTTATTTTTCTTGAGTGTAGTTAACTGTCGGTTACTACCTCGTTTTTTTTCTGATTCTGCACGGGCCGTAGTCACTGTAGGGTTGTCCTCCCAACTCGCTCAGCCTGAGCCTGTCAGAATTTATTTTTATTTATTTTATTTTTAGGATTTCATATCATGTAGGCTGCATTGTAGTATATTTTCATGTAGTTGCACCTAGCCTACTATTTTGTAATGTTCCATGTATATGTCCATCTTTATATGAGCTTAATTTGAAAAAATCTCTATGACTTCTTTTCCACGTGTTTTACATGTCTAATCATTTTTCCCCGTAGACTCTTTTTGCACTGATCAAGTCTGCAGGATACTTTCTATAGCTATTGTGCACTTTAAAGATGTATTCGGTTGTCTGTGATGCTCACGATCTATCGAGCTATGCAAGCAATCCTGGTTCTTGTTGGTTCCTCGCACTGCCAAACATCCAATCGCCTAAGTTCTCTAATTTATTATTTCGTATAACTTGAGGACAAGTTGCAGTCTAAGTGTGGGGGAAGGGATAGATGATTTATGTGTCTACTTTCGTTTGCTCAATTTCTATTATATTTCTATGAAAAGTGCTTAATTTTAAAATTTTTGTTTTGTCCCGAGTGAGCATTGCATGTCTTTATTCGAGATTTTATATCATTGGTGCATTATTCTGTATATTTAGTAATTTTAGTTGTTTCACCCGACACTCTTTTTCACATGCCATAGTAAATGATGAGCTAAATGTTGAAAGCCTACCCCATTTTAGTTGGAGATTTTTGATGATTATAGCATGTTTCTTTGCTTATGTACAATTCTTGAAAAGTTTAGTAGTTTGTATTCTAGGATTAAAGTATGACATCTGTGAATATATCTGTAAGTTTGAATGTGATAAGTGAAACGTGATTAAGTCTTTGCAATAGTAATAAATTGTTTACTTGAGGTGTTATGCTCGATTGGTGCGTGCTACTAGAAAATAATCTTTTCCACTTGCCAAATGTAAATCTCTAAGTAAACATAATTGTAATTGTGTGTGTCGGAATTTGGTTTATGATTTGGGTGAGGTAGGGTGTACCACGTATGTCCTATACCACTATGATGACCAAAGCTCACGACGAGTCGGTTTTATAGCCGCCTTATGATTGGAGTAAGGTAGGGATTATCTTGAAATGTCATATTACGCTATGAGGGCAAAAGCTTATTACGATGTGTGTTAGGAGAGTGTGAAAAAAAGTGAAAATATTGAAATATATTATTATGAATAAGTAAGGACTTAGTTATCGTTAATCTTATACCCAGTATAAACTGAAAGATATGTTGTAGGGATTATCCTCTGAGTATGTCGGAAAGATCCTAAGCGCATTTTATTATCCTTTTCGGAATATGTATGTTTTGTGAGGTGCATGTTATAATCGTTTTTATATTTCTGATCTAAATGGGATGTTGGCTAGTTTTGCTTGAATCAATTTCAAGTGTGGATTTAGTGGAAATTTATTATGGCTATGCACACACACTTGGGTGAACCTCTAAACTATTGAATATGCTTTATGGTTGCATAAATGTTTATATGTCTCGAGTCTTGATTTTGTTTTGTTTTGCTCAGGACGAGCAAAAGTTTAAGTGTGGGGGTGTTGTTCAGGGTCAATTTGTAGTGTTTTATAAGGATATATTTTATATCAATATTCCCCATATATGGATGTTTTTCGTAGAATTCGAGCTTATAATCGATTAATTGAGAAAATGACGTTTTGAATAGTTAGAATGCAAAATCGAGTAAATATCGTGGTTTTATTATCTATTTTGTATGGTTTTTACGTTTTGCTCGGTTTTGTCATCTTTTAGGTGCATAAATGTGGAATGGAAGAGGTCTAAATGATGTTTGATTGAAGATTAAAAAGGAAAGAAAGAGATACAAGAGGATGAAGATGAAATAAAGCTTGGGAAAATCCCGAAAACGACTCGTAATACGACGGGCTAGTCAAAAAGGCGTTTTCTGAAGAAGAGTCCTTAATGAAAGTTGTAGAGTTTTCCGAGAGCTTTTTTATGACGTTCGGATCATAATTTTTGGAGGTCTACAACTCAAGATATGAATTTTAGAAGTTTGAGTCCATTCTCAAATTAGCGTCCAGCGTTCAGGAGCTTAATTTTGGTACAGGATGTTCAGACGCCTTTCAAACGAGCGTTCACTCTCCGTCCACTCCAGCAGACGGCGTCCATTGTGATCAAACGGGCGTCCGGCCGATTCATCAGTAAGCAACCGACTTCAATTTGCTATAAATACGTACGCATTGTTGAACCCTAATTCAATATCATATACACGCAGCAGCTTCCCTTGAACCCAGAAAAGTCGAGCATGAGCAGCAGCCGGCCGGCTGAGCTTCATGCTTGGCCGGCCGGTGGTTAGATTAGGTTTTTTTTCTTTTTCTTTTCCGTTTTTCTTCTTCTTGTTCGAGCCATGAACAGTTGAGCAGCGATGAACATAGCTCTGTGAAGCTTTTTTTTGCAGCAGCAACCTTATTTCTTTCTATGGATGTTTTGTAAGTTGATTTTATTCAAAGTTGTTTCTTTTCTTATGATTAATTGTTATCGTGCAATTCATATCGGAAGATTATTGCTTGTTGATGCTACCGCATGACGGAAGTCGGTGTAGTTTAGATCACCATAGGAAAGATTAGATTTTTAATCTATACATAACGGAAGTTCAGTAGGTTAAATATCTAGGTTTGAGAGAACCACAATTTAATTAATTCGATGCAAGATTATCTTAGATTGAAGTTGAGGATGTCACCGTTACGGAAAGATGAGATTTTTCATGTGTTTATTTCATTGCGTTGTTCTTGTTCTCTTTCATGTTTTGTATGGTTTATGTTAATCGAATTTAGATAACGGAAGTTGATAGATTCGTTAGATTGCCATGAGAGAGATTGACAATTATTATTCCAACAAACGGAAGTTGAGGGATAATGTTGTTAGATTAGGATTTCATCCATATCTTTGATTTGTATCGATATTAGTTAAGACCGGAAGGTAAACTAATTAATGGCGTGATAAATCGGAAGAGGAAACGCTTCTTTAGATAAGATAACAATCCAAGATAACTTGTGAATAAATGTTTGTCTGTCTTATTTCTTTCGGTGGGGTGATGGTTGTTGGAAATTGGTTGATCTTGGTTTGTTTATGTTTGTTCAATGATAGTTAGTTTTACTGTTTCGTAGATGTAGTTTTATTTATTTTGTCCGCAACTATATTTCCTGGCTTTGGATTAACAATCCTCCGTCCAGTTATTTTTCCGTTCTAGTTTAGGTTTAGGTTTAGTTAATAAAGAAGAATTAATTAGATTAGATTCAATGACCCAATTTCACGAGGATCGATACCGTACTTATCCAACTTTACTAGCAACTACCCGGTATTCGGCCGGTTAGGAGGTAGTTTTGCATGGTAGTATAGGTTTTATAAATTTTCTTTTGTTTTAATGATGCAAAATCTCCCCAACAAAAAGTGGCGCCGTTGCAGAGTGAAGGAAACAATCTCACCTTTCTTCATTTTGTGTAGACAGTGAAACTAGGGTGTCGTGAAGGACTGTCATAGTGCTAGGATTTTGTAATGGTTATCTCATTATTCTAGTGATACCTCCTACGCCACAGGAGAAGGGGAGACGTTCGGGATTACACCACCCGGAACTTCCATAAACAAATCTTGTGTTGATTTACTTTATGCATCTGTGTTTGTTTTATTTATTGCATTATCTCTCAGCAAACACCATTAATCGAGTCAAGACTTAAGCGATACATAGAAGGTCTAGTTTTCTATTTACACATCTATTGCACTAAAGGCTAGTTTTATCATTTGCGATTAACGAGACTAAATATAAGTCAAGTAATAACTTATATTCGATTAAGCTAATCGAACTCCGCACAAGTTAAAGGACAGAATCGAAGATCAGTTTAAGTTTTGAGAAACTCGTTCTGGGACTTTTCGATTCAGATTAGTTTTTGGTGACAAGTTTATTCACCCCCTCTAAACTTGTGTTAGCTTTCCAAAGGACCAACAGGCTCCAACCACTCACTTGTAACCTGAGACAACTGGGTCTTTGTCTTGTTTTCTTCACGAAATCATCCACTGCCTTGAATCTTGCAATCATCGGTTCAACAATCCTTGTTTGATCCTGCTGACCTATACCCAAAAAGCTGAATCTTCCCAGCCGAAACCACACTTCTGGCACACTTGACTTCTTTCGATCTCAACTTCCATCATGGCACCACAAGCTTGCTGAAGAACTGCAAGGATTCTGGCTGTAGGGTTTCTAAGACTTCTTAGGGAAAATGGATCATGAATTTGCCAAACTTTCTCCCTCTAACGGTCTGATTTAATCCTTATGCCAATTAGGACTAGATTGGAAAATACATGAAGTTGAAAAGTGACAAGTTGAGTACCAGGGTGGTATGTCAACCAGGTAAGCCAAGGAAGGGTACAACGCACTTGAAATAAGAAAGGTTGTTTAGGTTATAAGCAAAACAAGATGATTCCGTTTTGGGGAAAAATTGAAAGTGGTTCCAATATGAAGAATGTGGCATTGTATCATAATACAAACGGCAGCCACCAAAGAAGAAATAAAAATGATTATCTTGCAGATGAAGTTCTTTTGAGAGAGTGAAATTCTGCAAGATACGGTGGTCTACAGAGACTTCTGAGGCAACTTGAAAGGATGGTAATAAGCTTTCATATAAACCTTTAGAAAGTGGAGACGTTAAAGGAAACATCACACAACAGAAAAAGAAGTAAAGGTGCATGGTCGAGCACCAGAAGGACTAAGAAAAAGAATTTAGAAATCAAAATAGAGTAAGAATCTCAACATGAAGGAGCCATGGAGATAAAACGAGCACACCAAAAGGTCTCAGAACAAAACAAACACTTGTCAAGAAGTGTCCAAGTTTGCAATAGTCAAAGAGAGGTTATTTCGAGATTTAGAAAAAAGGAAATTTCCCTCAAGGATTGTAAGGGAATATCACGAGTTTGAATAAGTAAGCGGTAAACAAGAATTTTTTTTTGAAGAGGAAATGACACATAAAAATTGTGGGATAAGGTTTGATTTCAAAGAATTAATTCAAACCTTCGAAGGTAGTTTAAACGTTCATTGACGATTCAAATTAAAGGTTCAAGGTTGCACTACTCGAGAGGAATAGTACACTGCCAAGAAATAAATGCTCGAGGTTATTTCTCATGAGGGAATGGGAAAAGTTAAAACAAAAAGCATTCAACCGGTGTATCAAAATGGTAATAGAAACGCCAAAACAGAAGATGAGGGGTCAAAAAGGTGTATATGGCGGTTCATGGCTCTAAATGGCCTAAAAGAGAGTTAAAACTGAAGGGTAGAAGGTACATTAATCTAGATTGAAATTCAATAGAAGTTTTGGAGTTCAAATGTTGGTTGGCTAGAGAGGTTCAGAAGGCATCTTGAAAAGGTCTACCTTCTGCTTGAAACTGGTTTAGTATAAATTGCTTGAAGGTTAAAGATAAGTAACTGAAAAAGAATGTCATGGTAGGCTTAAAAATTTGACCAGCAAAAGAAGATATGCATACCTTAAAAGGACAGGCAGCATTAGGTGAAATAGTTACAACATTGACACTACCCTTAGGAGGAAAGATGAGAATAAACACAAGTAAAAGAATGTTCTAACATAAGAAGGCTTAGCCAAACTTGAATTTGAAATGAAGGATGGGAGTGCAACAATGTAGAATTTTGAAGAGAACTTGTTTTTTGATTTGAGAAGTAAGAATGCAAGAACTTGATCAAAAGAAGGGCTTAAGGAGATATATTTCTGAGGTAATTGTTGGAAAATTGATGATTAAAATAGAATATTTTAAATGATATGTCATATTGGGCCTATTGGGCTTAAGTATGTGAATGGAAAGTGTTATGGAAAGGAAAAATGGGAAGAAGCTATTTCTCCCACATTGGTTGGAAAAAGAGAAAAGAGTCAATATTTATATGATGTTGTTTTAGTGTAGTTGGAATAAGAAACCAACATTATACACGATCTCTACTGCAGGTAGGGGTGCAAATCCAACCGGATTTCACCTTGGTTTACCCCAGGCTTGTGCATGCCCGCGTGTACCGCGCGTACACGATAAGGCTCGGTTTTGCAAATAAAATCTTGAATCCTCTACTAGAGCCTATTTATACTGCAGCTTTTCTTCATAAAAAATAACCTGAAAAATAAAATCTTGAATCCTCTACTAGAGCCTATTTATACTGCAGCTTTTCTTCATAAAAAATAACCTTAAAAAACCTGTTTATTTAACCATTTCTTATGAAACTAGAGAGTTCAAGCAACAAAGTTCTTAAGCAGCTGAAAGCGTGGTGCATCTTGTCGCTGCTAACCGTTCTATCCTAGGAGACTAATGTTCCGTTGAAACTCCAAGCACTCGACGGTGAGGGGACGAATTAGTCTTAAGGAAACTGTGTTCAACACAGGGCTCGATTCAGTTCATCTTGTTAATTCGTTTTTATTTTGCAATTATAATTCGATTCAATTGTGTTTTCGTTTTAATTGTAATTGTATTCTAGTCAATGTAATCAGATTGTGCCCCATCGTGCAACAGTAATTAATGATAACAAGCAGAGAGGATTTGTTGAGTTTAAAGATCTCAAGTGAGGGATTACATGAGAAATAAAATACCAGAAAAGGTATAATTACAAAAGGCACAAAAAGGGTCTGGACATCAAACATGGCATGCTGGAGGATAGCATCGTGGTTCTTGTTTACAATTGCAAAAGAAACTATAACGTTAGCTTTACAAGCATCCTACTAAAAGGTTTAAATCAGAAGGAGATCAAACTCGGGGAACTCCTAAACACAACAATCGTAACTTACTACCATATTAGCCCAAACCCTAAGTCAAAGAGGTGAGAATTCCTTTTAGGTTGCTGTGTATGATTTTTACTCTGGATCTGACATTATCAATTTGTACAGAACAAACGAAGAGGGATTTGAGCACGATCCAAAGAGAACAGATTTAGATACTGGAGTTTTCCAGGTGATATAAAAATATTGGAATTTTTGAATGAGATCAAGTCGGTCAAAAACAGTTATTTCTAACGATTGCACAAGCTGTAAGAATTTCCAGATTAATAAGCACTGAGTTGAATTGCAAATCGAGATCAAACGAAAAAGAATCTGAACTTAATTCCAAAAGGAAAATCGTAGATAAAAGTTTTGTCTGCAACATATCAAAAATTTAGGTCATTTAAAGATGTTTAACCTGTTCAAAACAAAAGAAGAAGAAGTTAAAGTGCTGCTGCAGATTTTCTGGACAGAGTGTCCGGCATAAACATGAATTTTCTGAACAATCCATAACGATTATCGAGTTGATGTGAAAAGATAAATTTTAGATAAAACAGTAATCTACTTTGCTGAAAATTTGCAGAATTTTTGGAGTAGGGGAAGACAGTCTTATGTTAAAGGGAAAACATGGGAACAAAAGCATCCACTCATGTTGGATAACGCCAAACACGGGGATGAAGAAAAACTATGTGCCAAAGCAAGAAACCTTTAACAATAATAGTTGAAACGACTGAGGAGTTCTTGGAAAGATTAGAATTACACATGGAGTTCGTGTAGAACCCATCTCAAGCAAAGCAAAGGTCTAAGAATGTTGATAAACTCAACCCAAGCGATGGTGAAAAGAGAAAGTGGAGGATTTGTAGAGTTGAATCAAATATCATTCTCTACAAAGTTAGGCCAAGATAAAAGTAAACTTAGATATTCATGTGTAAAACAACGTAAAGAGATCGCAATAAGGGGTGTAAAGAATTTTCAACCCAAGAGGACCTCAACTTAAAGGTGTAGGCATAAGACTCCGATCACAAAGCTTTACTTAAAGGGGCTTCACTTAACCTTATGTGACAAGGTACGGTTTGGAAACTTCAAAAGATTAGAGGATTTCTACTAAAGATCCTAGAGGGAACAAAACCTGAGGTGATCAAATAAAAGATGTGAGCTAAGAACTTGACTTAACCTTTGTCTAAGAAGACTCTTCACTTGGTCCTAGTGGAACTTAACCACGGTTTAAAGAATCTTATCTTAGAGGAAAAGAAGCCTAGGATAGAAAGGACGCTTCGCTTTGATACTAATTGTAACGCCCCGCTCCCGGATACCGAGCCCTTATTCGGAGGAGAAACATTCGACGCGTATAGCATTAAATAAATCTAATATTATACGCAAGCCTCTACGTCGTCGTATCAAAATAAAGCAAACGGAAGCTAAAAAGACTCGGGTAAAAACAAAATGCTACTATGAATAGAAAGTAAGCATAATAAAGATGGATAGTTAAATTACCACGACGAAAAACCCAAAGACTTATACATTACGAGGTCTTAAATGTATATTACAACAAGTCTAAGGAAAGAAATATAACTAGTCTAGTACAACCTTTACAAAGAAATAAACTAAAAGCTTCGCCAAGACTTCAATGTCTTCAAAAGTCGTCATCTACACTTGGGCAACCTGTTCGTCTTCTCACCCCACAATGCATACAAAAGAAACTGCAAAGGAGGTAAGTAAAAAGTACTTAGTAAAAGTGAGAAGCTAATGAATAACTAAGTTATACAACGAAAGGTTATTATTATGATTATTAAATTACCATTATGAGACCGACTCAATCTAGGGTTCACTTCATGTCCATCAACATGAATTGACTAAACGTTTCTAACGTAACTTATCTATGTTACATCCGCACGCAAGAGAACTACGCATATCCAAACTGGGGATATTCTTGGCAACATATTGGTAGATCACACCAATATCCACGGAAGCCTATTCTGGTAGACTCCGATAGTACGCACGTTTCAGTGAAGTCCCTCCGTACTTAGGGTTTTTTTGACCTACGGAGTTATCCACCTTCAGAAAGCACACACATCGCGATATTGTCTGGTGCCTATCCAAGAGTGACATGATGTTTAATCTTTTACTAGGCAAGTACATATTTATTAAAATGGTTAACTAACCACCTAAGTGTTTTTCAAGTAAGCTCCCTCACACATACTACTCTCTTCCTAGACCACTAGACATAACAAGGCCTAGAAATCACACAGACATTGATGACTACTAATTCATCAAAGCACAAGCCTCTCATGATCTTCCGACGGATCCGAACTTCAACTCCCTTTAAGAGTACATTCGGGGTCGAAACTAAACGAATCAGAAGCTCAATCCAGGCTTGTTCATGTTTAATTAATGTTATTAGATCATGAAACAACATTTAACATCTCATTAAAAGGCTTAAACAACACTTAATTAAAACTAGGGGCAATGCGTGCACATTCCCTATCTAAAAACCTGCTGCAAACTCTCTGTTCCAGAATGCGTGCGCATTCCCTGGCCAGAACACAAGCTGAAAGACACTGCCCAACCAATGCGTGCGCATTGATCATGCTGAGAGCATCCTGAACCATGCATGCGTGCGCATTCAACCTGCTACTAATAACTTAACATAGACAACAACTAAACATAAACGTGATCTAATCACCAATCTATACCAAAACACAACCTAAACATAATAAAACTATAATTATTCATGAGGAAGAGCCTCTTACCTTAATTTCCAGCAAAATCGAAAGCAAAACGCTAAGCAACTGCAACAACTGTTGATCCTCAACCCCAAAACCTATTTGATCAACAAAACCCTAAAATCCTATTTTCTTGGCAAAACCGCGGCGAAAAAGTGTATAAAATCGAAGATTACCTGGATTAAGCTGCGGTGAAACTATTTTTAGAATAAACTACGCTCCAAGACGATCGTTCGACTACTCATGGCTGAAAAACAGAGCTACGGGTTACAAGATACGAATTTTTGAAGAATCCAACTCTACGAATACAAAAAACTAGGGCTAAACTGAAAATATACGGAATAAGAATATTTTATTTTTCAAAGTTGCGTCTCCTCGTGTTGATCACTTTTCTCTCATGCGCATCTTGAATGGATAACGGACGCTAGCGCGGCCAAGAGTACGTTCTCTTTTTTTCGCTTTCTTCTGCGTTGCTCTCTTCATCGCCACCGTCCTCTTCTTTATTTATTTTTTTTTCCAGAATTTGCATGGTGTGTGATAAGAGGGGAATTAGAGAATTATTTATAAGATAAATAATTATTATTTTCCTTAAAAATAATATCCCATAATCTTTTAATTAAATCCTTTTTAATTAAATAAAAGAACAAATAATAATTATGTCGTAGTGATTAAACCCAATTATTATTTTACCTTTTTTGAAAAGTCGGAATGTTACATTGCAGGAAGTTCGGAAGTCGACTAGCAACCACCCGGGAGGTTGTAGAAAGAACGGGGTGCAACTTTCTGTATCTCATAGCCATGGTTGAGCATGTGGGAAGCCACCACCGAGCCGGCGGCAGTAGACTTTCATGGCCCACTTTGGTATATTTCAGAAGTATTTGAAGATAAACTAGTGTATATCTGATAAACTTAAAGACGCATGACGTTTTTATGATGTCATATCAGCCCAAAGATGACGTAAGTTTGTCAAATTATATTCAGATATTACACGACCTACCAAGACAACATTAAGTTGGTTTTGGATTGATTTTGTAAATAAGAAAAGCTGGTTATGGATTGATCATTGAAGTCAATATATTTTTGAATACAAAAACTTTAGAGGAGATACAATGTCTTTGTGGTGATGCACAATTATTTTTTTTTCTATGATACATTACAACGATTGTGTAAATTTTTTTAAGTGACATTAATATTATCTTTATATATACACATTCAACTTATTTTCTATATATAAAAAAGAAAGATCCGTGGTGGCACCAAATCAAAAACACACAATTGATTCTTAACTCAAAATTCAATTTTATAAAATCGTTTCGATGAGTGCAAATGTAATATAATGTATCGATAGAATCGATAAATAAATATCATCTAATTCGGTTCATACAAATTTTCTATAACCGTGTATGGTGACTGTCACGATCTCTTGTTCCTCACATAATACCTTTCATTTTCCTTCCATTTATACTCACATAATCCCGGATCACCACATGACCATTTCCTTCTCTTCTCCCCAATCCCTCAAACATCTCCATCTCTTTCGCTCTCTCAATCACATACCTACCTTTTCTGCTTCTCCATTCCACTTTTCAATCTTATTTTTTAATTTGCTGGGTTTGTTTTTATTCACCTTTTTTTTTTCTTCTTGATGCAATAAAAATGCTTCCTTTTGTTAGTCAAGGGGAATCTCTTACTTTTGTCTCGTTGTTTTTTTAACGTCTTTTTGCCTCTTCAGGAAGTGATGTGAAGGGCTGGCCTTAAGACCATCCTCTTCTTCTGCCATTTGTCTTTCTAAAGCTTTATTACAGGAGGCAATTTTGTCTATAAATTTGGGTTGAATTATTAGAGCTTTTATTTTTTTAAAGGTGTAAAATCATGGGTCTTGTGGGTGACAAGGGAAAAGATGCAGATCTTGCGGACCCTGAGATTGAAGAGGAATCAGTGGGAAATATTAGCAGGCAGATGAGCGAGAATTCTATTTATACAACTGAGGACGAGGTTGAGGAAGATGAAGATACTGAAGCTAATCTACAATTGGGTCCTCAATGTACTCTGAAAGAACTTCAGGAGAAGGATAAGGTTTTTCTATATTTTCTTCTTTTCCTTCATTTTTCTCTGGCTAATTTGATGAATAGTACATTATTTTTTTGCTAAAATTATGGACAATTTCCCGAAATTGAAGGATGACGAGAGTTTGAGAAGATGGAAGGAACAACTTCTGGGTAGTGTTGACGTCAATGCTGTTGGGGTAAATCTTTTCTTTCTTCTGAGTTTTATCTTACCAAAATTTGCCTGCTTATCCAGCATCTATTGAAATTTTGTCACGTCCCAGTTATGGAAATCGAAGAACACTTTCTCTTTAATTGAAAATTATTTTGCTGAAATGAATCTACTTTCAAGCACATCTGTGTTTCCTGCAACTAGTAAGGAATATAACATCATGTGAATGTTATGAGTATGGACGTTTTTTTTTGGCACCCCACCAAATCTATCGTTTTGGCACCAAATTTGCCATCATTGGATTGCATAGGTGAGAATCGACTTTCCGGCGGTCGTTTGTGGGAATTGACCGGGTGAAAGTCGAATCTTGAGTTAAAGAAACCATTTTTCACCGATCCATTGTTTTCATTGTATGTCATGATAAACACTCGTGGTGTCACTATAGATGCCATATGAGTTTCCGTGAAAAACATTCTACAGGATTATTGTAAAGAAGCTCTAATGCTAGACTATATGCATTCTTTCTTTTAAATGTATACATTGCTTCTTTTGAATGTTAATACTGTAGTAGTAGTTTTTTTTTATTACAAATGAAAGGAAGAACACTACAACTATTTACAACCACAATAGTGGACAAACACACCACATAATGTGGGTACAACTTTCCTTAAGAGGAAAACTAGGCTGGAGGATTCTGCCTCAAGAGGGATGGTCTCGGGACCTCAGCTCTAGCTTGATTGAGCTAGGCCTCATCGGCGGGTAGCAGTATTTGCAACGCGCAATGTTGCCATTCCTGATTCTGTGTCTTTTATTGCATTATCATCTGCTTACGTGTATTGTCTAATAAAATTTAGTGGAAACAATGCAAAGAAGTATGTGGTGTACTCTGATCGAATTAGTTGCTCCCTTCATTTCTACTTGTCATGTTACCTTCTCTCTGGTGGAAAATGAGGCATTGGCCAAGTGGCAAAGTGTTCTCTTTGGTGGCCAATGAGGCATTGCCTGAGTGGCAAAGTGTGTTGAGGCCGTGAAGGTTTTAGGTTCAAATCCTGCTTTTGGTAGTGAAAAAGTTTTATGTGTTTTGTAGCAAGTTACCCCTTCTCTCTGGTGGCTGAAAACATAAGATTCATTTTAGGGGATCTTTAGATACAACACACCTAACTTATTGTGGCACCACACCGAAAATCGATTTTTAGAAGTTTGATTTTGGGTGTGGATCCTTTAAAGGGTCATGTCATTATAACTTGATATATACAAATGTAGAAATAATGTGTCTAAATTTGGTCAATGTCAAATATTTTCCGATGAAATATGCCATTACTGCAGTCATTTATGTAGTACTTGCACCTAAATATGGTCATAGCATATAAGAAAAGTAGAAGTATCTGTCTCGTTTTGTATCAAGTTACTTTCTGTATCTCCAAATGAGGATTTTCATCATTAAGGTTAAGAATTGAAACTATAGATCTTCAAGAAAGGAACTAGCTTTTTTCCATCAAATCAAAGGAGATAAGGTTTCCAGTTTGATCATAATACTTCTTGATGATACTTGGCATTCTTCTAACCCGCAATACTTTATGATTGGCATTCTGTTGTCTATGTACAGTTGTTTGAACCATGATATCTTACTCTTTTTCATAACCAGAGTCTCTGGATCCTGAGGTCACAATTTTGAAGCTTGAAATAATATCTCCTGGTAGATCTGATATTGTTCTCCCAGTCCCCGAAGCTGGCAATCCAAGCGGTACATGGTTTACGTTGAAAGAAGGGAGCAAATATAAGCTAAAGTTTACATTTCAGGTCAGCAATAATATAGTGTCTGGCCTCAAGTACACCAACACAGTTTGGAAAACTGGAATGAAAGGTAGATTTTACTCTGTTCTCTTCCCTATTTTACTCATTGACTAAAGCCATAAGTCATGTCTATTAGAGTTTTCTCTTTAATCTCTTTACTTTTTTCTTCATGAAAATCGGTATCCAGTGGATAGCACAAAGCAAATGATTGGGACATTCAGTCCACAGCCTGAACCGCACACGCATGAGATGCAGGAAGAAACTACCCCTTCTGGCATGTTTGCTAGAGGATCATACTCCGCTAGAACAAAGGTGATTTCTTTCTGATTTCTGTCTTCTTGTCCTTCGAGTTTCTTTTTCTCATGTTTGAGCACTGGGAGTTGAGGTAACTTAGCTTTGCTGCAAAGTCTTTGTGGTAGTATATGACAAAACACGTGTTCATTGATGCTTGTAACAATGATGAGATGATTATATGGTCGTTTGAAGTCTAACCATCGTTTTTTTTTTCTTCCCTTCTGTTTGAAACAGTTTCTTGATGATGACAATAAATGTTACTTGGAGATCAACTATGTATTTGAGATCAGAAAAGACTGGTAATAAAGCTCGGAGATGATAGAGACGTATTACTGAAACGAGCAATGCATCCAGATTATTAGTCATTTCATTCTGTTGGCAAAGCCTTCTTAATAGCAGCCATGGTTTCCGAAAATGATAAACGAAAAAAAAAAAAAAAAAAAAAAGAAAAATCTGTGATTGATAGATTGTCGTGGTATTAGCTGCTAGCTTGTGTTTCATTTAGCAGGTACAAGCTAGCTTATGTCAAGGTTTTGTTAAAAACTCGAGCTTGGTTTGTTAAACTTATTTGCTTTGAGATCATTTCTTCCACCAATTTGTTCCTCCTTAATGTTTTTTAGGGAGTTTTATTTTTGATATGTTTTCTAGTACGTGGTTGGTAACATATGTGATGCATATCCTCAATTTTACTATATTTGAACCTCAAACGGAAGCCTTTAGTCAGAGTGTGCCCTGGGAAGATGCCTCACCATGGCCTTGTCAAAATTCTCCAACCCCTCCGTGCTACACCAGGCTCGATCTAATCTTTGCTGAATCCTCTGGTTCCCATGAGTTGCCCCAATATATCCATGTAAACATGGGCCCTTGAAAAGGGACCTCCATAAGGTCACATTGCTGAATCATTGACCATAGTTTTACTCCGTTGAAACCTCCAACCTCTCTACCACCTTGCTCGTCAATTTGGTATACTACCTGATTAAGATCTCCAATAAGGCACCAAGGCAATTTACACACATTTTTAAAACGAGTCAGGTAATCCCATAAGTCACTTCTCGCCCTTGCAACTGGAGAGGCATAGACCAAAGTTAGAATCCAGTATATGTCTTGACCATTCATGACTGCTATAGTCAGACACCGTTTTGTTCAAGTTATGTACTTTAAAGAGATCTCTACTTCAGTCCAAAGGCACCATAAACCCATTTCATATCCTCTTGCTTCAACAACAAAGAGATTTGTGAATTGGGTTTTGTGAACTACTTCCATTGCCCTTTCCCTAGAGCTCCTTGTCTCCATGAGGAACACCACATCTAGTTTAGGGTCGTATTTACATTTCTCGCCACGTTGTATTCGATGAGTCATCATTCCCTACACTCGCACGCGTCTTCTTCATCATATTACGATATTGATACTGATTACCATACCCCACCCTTGTCTTAACTCTCCCGGTTACCTCTTCGGCACCGTCCCCAACCCTAGCCGAACCTTTATCACCGTCATCAGCTTCTCTTCATTCTCCACTCTTTGAACCTTCTTTGATGCTCGTAAATCCTTCCATTTCCACCTTTACTTCCGCAGAAGCCTCCTCACCTCCTGCTCCTAGCCAAATGGTTACCCGCTCTAAGACCAATACTCTCAAACCGAAGCATTAGGACCCTATTAGATATATAATGTTAATTATCTATCTCCCTATCAGCTTAAGCTTTTAGGAGAGATGGTAGTTCACATGGTATCGGAGCGGAAGATCCTGAGTTCAAACCCCGCTTCCAACACAATTAAAAAAACAAAGTGTTGGGGCTCTCTCTCTCTAAAAGGCCACACTTCCTAAAAACAAAAAAACAAATCAAGTGTTGGGCCTCTCTCCTCTTATAGACTACACTGCTTGAGGGCGTATTAGATATATAATGTTAATTATCTATCTCCCTATCAGCTTAAGCTTTTAGGAGTAACATTATATATCTAATAGACCCTGACTTCATTCGCTACCTGCTTCCAAATGCCTTTACTGCTACCGCTCAACAAATTGAACCTTCATGGTTTTCTTTACGAGGATGTTTATATGCACGGTGACGATGCTTTTCAAAGATTTTGATTATCCACAATATGTTTGTAAACTTAAGCGCGTCCTTTATGGTCTTTGCCACGCTCTGCAAACCTGGTTTTTTCATTTCACTATTGTGCTCCAGACGTTTGGTTTCACGTCCTCCATGGCTAACTTTATATATCTACACTCATGGGTCTCAATCTGTGTTTGTCTTGATTCACATTGACGATATTCTTATTACAGGTTCTTATGTGACTCTTGTTTAGGACAATATTGATCTTTATCAGCTCATTTTCCAGTTAAGGACCTTGGGCCATTGTCCTATTTTCTGGGCATTGAGGCACTTCGTACCCCTGATGGTCTCATTCTCAGCCAATGTAAGTATATTCACGATTTGTTGCAGCGTGCTGACATGGAAAATGCCATGCCTTTTATGACGCCCATGGCCTTGACGCTTCGTCTCAGACAAACGGATGGCTAGCCATGTACTGATGCTTCTCTCCATTGTAGTATTATTGGTGGGTTGCAATATAGTAGTTTTACTTGGCCTGACAATGCTTTTGTCTTTCATATAGTTAGCAGGTTTATGCATGCCTCTGGGATCCTCATTGGGCAGTTCTTAAGCGTATGCTGCAGTATCTCAAGCATACCCTTCTTGATGGCTTATTATTTCGTCCTTCAACTACTTCTCATCTACAAGCTTTTACGAATGATAATTCAGCCTCTGCTCCGGATGATCGTTGTTGTGTTGGTGTTTTTTTTTTTTTTTTTTTTTTTTTTTTTTATTTTTCTTGGCCCCAACTTGATTAGCCGGCATTCCAAAAAAAATAATAGTCTTTTGCCAAAAGTAGCATTGAAGCGGAATATAAAGCTCTCTCCCATACGGCAGCTGACCTTCAGTGGATCACTACTTTACTTCGGGAGATGCAGATTCTCTTAGTCACCCTCCGGCCTTATGGTGTGACAATATTAGTGCAACTAATTTCACTGCTAATCCGGTCTTTCATGCTCGCACAAAATATACTAAGATTGACTTCCATCACGATTGCGAATCGGTTGCCATGAATAAGTTACGTGTCGCGTTCATTTTTTCTAAAGATCGATTAGCTAGCAGACCTCCTTACCAAGCCGTTGGGCCATGTTCGGTTTCATGATCTCAAAACCAATCTCCATATCCATTCTTTTCCAATGGGATTGCGGGCCATGGCATATTGGAGCATCTATTGAGGCGTGTAAACTTGCACATCAAGTCAGCATGATGAAGCCACAAGTTATATGATGTATCGGAGAACAATGTCATAAAGTCGATCCCTTTAGCTTCGACTTTACGTAATGAAATATTATAGAAAAACAATAAGCGGACCATAACTACACGGTCAAATCTCCCGGGATGCCTTAGCTTCCAGCTCATTACTATGCTTGAAAACGTGTTTCACTCATTTTCTATACGGCATTTCTCTTTCTTATCATTAATGAACACGTCATTGATCTCGTGTTCATTCATTTGGTAGAAAAAAAAAAAACCACGTATCAAACGGTCTGAGAAATATAAAAAGTGATTTGGTATTCCAACGTCAATTTTAGTGACGGTCGTACTGCAAACGGCCGTCGGTTCCACCGACGTTATGCTATTCAAAATTATAAAAACATTTAATGTGGTGTCAAGAGTGATTTATAAGGCGTCGAGAGTAATCGTGGCGCTGTGAGTAATTTCGTGATGCCGATAGAAACCACATAAATACATCATACATTCTTACGCGACCAATAAGTTCAATATAGCTAGTCAGAGCAAATATGAAAAATGATTATTCAAATAAACTCAGAATAAATAGAGGCGGCACCATGTTACGCGCGTCAGAGCTACCGACGATTTATAGGGTGCCGAGAGTAATCGTCGCGCCGTGACTATTTTCGTTGCGCGGATATTTGTTCGGCTACTTTTTTTGTTGTATATTATAGCTAAACTTGACCCATCTTCCATCGTACACTACACAACACAACGTGAAATCCGTCGGTCTTTCCTTCTTCTTTTTTTATTTTTAGCACAAACTACTAATGGCACATGGTTGATTTAAAAAAAAAAAACAAGCCACAAAGGTTTGATTAAAAAAACAACGATAGTAATCGTGGCGCCGTGGCTATTTTCGTGGCGCGGATATTTGTTCGGTTAATTTTTTTTGGTTGTTGTATTTTATAGCTAAACGTGTGTCGTTAGTAGTTTGTGCAAAAAAATGAGGGAAATATTACTCGATCATTATCTTTTAAAGTAATTGTTTAACCATTGATTTATAATCTTTTCAAAGAGTAATATTATGTCCATAGTAAAATTAATATAACAAAAAAAAATCACAAGTACTAAGGTACATACCCTAGTGGTAAGCCACTAGGGTCTAACCAGGGCTCCCAGTGTCGAGACCCAGGTTCGAGCCCCGCTTGGGGTATAGTTTGATTTAGGATGGGTGCGTGTATATTTCGTTTCGGATAAAAATAAAAAAAATCACAAAATATAGTAATTATATCATTGATTATAGTGTATATCATTGATAGATAACATCCGTGGTAAGAAATGATATAAGATGTCTCCGAGACATAACCTAGTAAGAAAAGGCTTGGTGTTTTAAAAAGACAACTGGATCTTAAGGTGGAGTGTGGAGGTACGAACCCCGTAAAGAAAACTTCTTTCAGGTTTTTGGTATAATAGCAAATCCATAACTATAAGTCACTAGGTTACATGATTTGCTAGAAGTAATAGCACCGATCGAGACACTCGATCTTCATGACAAATGAAGCTTATGCGATTTATGATATTAGACATAACTAATTAATCCTACGAGAAGGTTAGTAGATTTACCCATACCGGAGAGAGATGATAAAATCGACCAAGGGAGAAGCCGTGATCTTCCGTATTGTATCTCCAAGCGACGACTGGTGAACGTCGATCTTCGCCGTAGAACCTCCTCAAATATGCACAGAAAAACCTAGGGTTTTTCTTCTCTAAATGACCAAGGCAATAAACTAATTTTTCTTCCTTCTAATTTGTAAGTGGCGCATTTTTGAGATTTTTTTATTGTGCTAGGAGGAACTCTCTTTATATAGGAAAATAACAAGCCAACAGTGTTATCCTTTTCACACCACAAAAACCTATTCCCATAAGGAAAAGATATTTTTGCTACAAAATAAGAGATAATTCCCAAAAAATAAATCTCTTAATTTTTCCATTAATTATCCAACAAATAGATAATTAATTAATCACACATATGAGATAATCTAGGAAAATTTCTTCTCCTAAATTATCTACAGTTGGGGCACCATTTTCAAGTCAAAAATTAATAGAAAATGTATTTTCTATTTTACATATTATTTACCAAATAAATAATATTCGCATATTCATTAAATAGATCAACTATTTAATTTATTCTTGAGGTTCCATAAAACGAGAAAACACTCGCGTGTTAGGAGCCAAACCGGGACCATTGACCTATAATCAGTAGCTACAATAAATTGAATAAAACATTCATCGAACATAATATTTCTACTCAACTCATTAATTCCGGAATTACGCCACCATAAATCCGAAATTGAACTCTATCGATTATAGATATAACTTATTCTCAAAACGTCGAGTCGAGTCGATAAGTGTATTGATATAATCATTACATATAAACTAACCCTCCATAGACTATCCATAATGAAGTAAGATTATTTCCGTAAACCTTCTTCAATACATCTTATCCTTATTTACCATTAAACCACTAGTGATCAATTAGTTCATAACCAATACGAACTCCCGGGATCGATCAGTTTCTAGGATCAACAAATAAGGAGATTGTCTTTCTACTTCCCGCAGGAAGGAATGAATTTCATATCTGTGAGACACACACTTCTCACTCATTCCAGAATAGTGCCAACGTGAAAGTGATTCAGACCGCGCCTCTTAACGATCCTTAACGAACACATCAAACCCTATCCTGAAACTAGTAGGAGTCTGTAATCACTTCAGGATTAAGGTTAATCCATATATGATCATCCTGTGATTTAATAAGATTTCTCAATCACGGCATTATATGAGAAACTCAGATTAAATCGGTCACTAGACAGCAGAACTTCAAATCCATTGGTCTTTCTTTTTTCCCCCCCTTTTTTGCATAAACTACTAACGACACACGTTTGATTAAAAAAAACAAGCCACAAATGTTTGATAAAAAAAAACCGTCAAGTGTCAAGTCAAGAGGGTGTCTACGTGGCCATTTATGGTCACACCTTCTGTTGTGAATAAGATGAGAAAGGGTGTGCTCTAAAAACAATCGTTGCTTGTCATTTCGTGCAAGTGGGGGATTGTTAGGTGTAGTGCCGAAAGACAATTTGTGTAATTGTTTTTAATAATGAATGATGTAATTTATCTCACCTTATTACTTGCTTTGTGCGTGTAAAGTAATACATCGCTTGCAAACCCTAAGTATATCGTATGTAACCACTTAACTTCGGTGTATGGCATGCACGTGAGGATTGAGTTAGTGGTGATATACTTAAACATGTTAGTCCGTGGTGAACTTAATCGAGTTTAGGGTCTCTTGATTAAAACACCAATAATGCGCTCGTAACACCCAGGGTGTGATAGTCTTATCCGGATTGTCGCAGAGAGGGTACCTACGTGGGGCATTTATATATGATGGCATTCATATAGAATTTGGACCGATTTAATATGTTTTTCTCGATATAATTCCGTAATCGAGGAATCTTATTAAATCATTAGATGATCATATATGGATCAACCTTAATCTGAGGTGATCACGAAGTGCCGCTTGTCCCGGGGTAGTGTTTGATGTGTTAGTTACGGTTCACTTAAATATGTGTTCCAAGCCACTTCTCATTGGCACTATCTCAGGATGAGTGAGTAGTTCGATTTTCGGACATGGAATCCATTCCTTCTGCGGGAAGTAGAGAGACGATCCCCTTATTTGTTAGCCCTAAGAAAGTGATCGATCCCGGGAGTTTTTGATTTGACTAATTAGCTACTAGTCGGATATGCATACTAATTGATCATCGAGAGGTTAATGGTAAATAAGGATAAGATATTCTAAAGTCGGGTTCACGGAGACTTCCCACTCGAGAATGGACGATCTATGGAGGGTTAATCCGTATGTAGTGATTATATCAATGGACGCTTATTCACTCTATGGGTTGAGTATAAGTATACATCTATAATCGGTAGAGTTCGATTTTGGGTTTATGGTGGCGTAATCCCGAATTAATAATTAATGTACTTATTCTGTTTGATGAATATTAATTATTGATTACTCACGGTTATAGGTCGTCCCCGATGTAACACTCAGAATTCGGACTAATAATCTTGTTATTTGGGCCTCATTGATAATTAATTGGTAAAATTTAATTAATTGATATGCATGGATATTATTTAGTTGGGCTAAATAATATAATACACATAAAAACATTTTATGTGGGCTTTTAAACCCCTAGGGTGGCGCCTCATACTTCATTAAATGCAAGATTTGATTTTCTTGTGTGATTAATGATTAATAAAAGATGATTTATTTGTAATTGATTGATTGATTAATCACAATCTTTTATAAATGGAATTATCCTTTATTGTGATTTCTTTTTAATTATTTATTTAATTAATTAGAAACTTGGAGGCCAAGGATTTACTCTACTATATAAAGAGAGTTCTTCCAAGACATATGTGACTTGAAAATTTCGCCCCACTCATTAAAAAGAGAGAAAAAATTTGTTTATCTTGTCTAGGGTTTTAGAGGAAGAAAAACTTGGAGTTTTTCTTGGTGTTGCATATCAAGGAGGTTCGTTTATCAAGAAGGGTGTCCACCAACCGCCGTTTGGAGAACACATCGGAAGATCAAGGCTTCTCTTCCCGTTATTGGTAACATGACCTTAAACCCCGTTGTAGTAGTTTAAGTCCTTTAATTATGTGTTTTGATATATAAATCGTGATCCATCTGGCCGCGGCGTAGTTCTAATTCGTTTAGATCTAAGAACCTGCATCCTTCATGTGGTATCAGAGACAGGTTCCACGATTTATATAGTCATAATCGTAATTAAACGATTTAAAGTAGTGGAATTGCATGTAGGTGATATTTTACTTATTATTATGCATTAATAATTTTTAAATTGTTATGGTTGAAGAGATGGATTGGGGTTGGCACCGTTTTCCCGTTAGATCTATTGTAAACTCATATAAACGATGAAAATTCGTTCATATGAGTATAGGAAATTATGTAATTTATTTATTATTGCAAGTTTAATTTCCTGTAAATAGATCTGTTTAGTAGCCGTATAGTGTTTTCGTTTGTTCCGTTGTTTGAGCCGTTACAACGAAGATCTCTCCAGTCAGAATCAAGATTGGAAGTTGATGAACAATCCCACAAAATTTGGCGTCGATCAGAGCCCGTTTGGATGTCCGTTCGTTGATGAGAAGAGGCAGCTATAACAGAAAAACGCAGGATTCACAGAAACCCTAACTGTGACTTCCTCGATTTTCTGGAAAGTATTGGACCGTTGAAACGATTATCCGACCGGTCAGATCGATAATCATGGAGTTTTGGACGTGAGATAAAATTTTCAGGACGATCGGGATTTATCTTCATCCCCGATCGGTCTCGGGAAGTATATGATGCGCTGCTGTAAGAGTCTGTTTCAGCAGCAAGTTGGGCGGCTCACTGAGGAAGATTGACAAGTCAAAGCTCCGATCTGACCGTCCATCTTGAAGTCCGAAGAATGAAGATAATATCTGGAAAGTTTCGTCCTGATCCAAGTTCGTTTGATATGCCGATCGTCGAAGATTCTTAACAGCTGCAGATTAGAGTTTTAATTTATTTTTGAATAGATTAGTTACGGGGTGCTTAAAACGGTCCATCTCGGTGTTTATTTTCAAAGACTAGTATACATGTGTAGATTGTATGAGTAGAACCAGGAAAATTGCCATGACATGCATCATATCATGAATTCCACTCCATATGCATACATGTAGAAATTAATTCGAGGAATTAGTTAGGCATGTATAAAATACATAATTAGTTTTAATTAATTGTTTGATATTAATTAGAAACTAATTAGGGTAAAAACCGAGGAACACGAGTTTTTTCAATCGTCGAGGTTGGGTGATGGATTCTCGGTGAATCCCACTCTGCGAAAGCATAAGGAGTAAAATCCCGAAACCTCGTGGTTAAGGTGTTGGATTCTCGGTGAATTCCACCTTACCTAAGAGCGAGATTACGTTTTTGTTCCGTAGTGTCTACGTGAATGTTTGATGTTTAATGATTGGATAATCAAGGGCAAACAGGTTCGAAAGTGGTTTAACCACGGTTGGGTGGTCAACAAGTAGCTACGGCTCAATCGACTTCACTCTCCACGTGTGGCGTTTGCGAAGTCCGCAATATTGAGCCATCCGAAGAGCCACTACGGCTCAACGGAGCTCTCCTAGCCTTGACCCGTCCGGCGGCCACATATGTTCTAACGAATAGGTCGGGTGGGTTAGCCCACATAACCCGACAACATTCGGGCCTATGATTTATTGTTCCTTAATGTAACATCAAGTCCAAAAAGCGTGATCGAGAAACCCACCACTTTTTCAAAATATTGAGTGGGAGCGGAGAGGCGACGGCCGACCCCACGGCCTCTCTTGTTGACACAAACAACGTGAGAGAATGGTGACGCCTCGTGTCGGCTTTGATTTCGCCCCACAAGGAAGGCCTTCACCGCTATCAAAATTCAAGGCTTGGTCTCCGAAAGGATAGGATTTTGGGTACTCGGGTCACCGACCGACCCTAAGGCGGCACACTCGGGGTCTACCTAAAAATCGAGATGAGAGGGTCACACTCATAAAAAGGTATTTTTGGTAGTACCTTGGTGAAAAAGGAAAGGTGTTTGACGATCACAAATGAGATGTTCGATTCTCAATCGATCTTCAATATTAATTGAAACCTCTTTGACCTACCCTAAGACGGCATCGAGGCATTAGATTAAATCCTTGGAGCGGTAGGATAGACTATAAGTACTTAGTTTATGTTCCTAAAATTTTAGTAGTGTATGATTTGGATTTATTTTCTCATCAATTTTATTTACAATCATTATATATATCTCTAAGGTGCTAGACTCGCTAGTGTAAAATTGACTAGTAATGACTTCGTTAAAAGTGGTAAGTAACTAGAACGTTGTATTTATTAATCTCACATGCGATTAATTTTTCGGAAGAGATATTTCTCTTGAAGCCTTCAAAACTTAAGTGACGTAAATAGGCATGTCATTCTTTGTCACTCGTGCGAACGAGAGACAACCGTAGTTAGTTTGAAAGATGATTGGGACGATAAAATTCTTCTAGTGAATTGTGTAGTGTCTACACACGAGAAATTTTCTAATAGAAAAATTGGAGAATCATAAATTTAAGTGTCGCTAGTTAGACGGTATTTGGAACCGATAAACTAGTGGGAGCTTTTATCTTATGTTTTTCTAATTTATTAGAAAATTAGTCCCCACTGGCAACGCTTTTATTAGACATCCCACGGTTCACGAGTAGTGTCTACTCAATTGAGCTGCTAGTTCAAGACTATTTCCTTTTAAGGAAAGTTGAGAATGGGAAAGAATGTCTATAAGTGTTAATCATCTTAACTAAAGTTTTGAGGCTAAACCGAAACATTAATTAAAGAAAGTATAGGATAAGGAAAGTGATTTGGATCACTAACCAATGAATCCTATAGCGACTTTCTTAACCGAGTAACTTGACTCGGTCGCTTAGTTCTTTGGGGAGAACAAGGAAGGCGTGCATTAACGACTAATAGAGTAACAACGGGCGTAATTTCACTATAATAGTGGGAGTGATATAAGGAAATGAATTTGGATTCTATCCTTGAATATCACGAAAAAATTTATTTTTCTTTCTGATTCGTTGAAACAAATGGATTCACTTTCATCTCGATACTACGATTTGCCTTAAACAAAGTGAAGATGACATTTGTAGTATGAATCTGTGACTCGGACTTTGTTTGATAAAAGCAGAACCACTAAGAAAATTTGAATAGGTATGTGTAACACGTCTAAAACTATTAAAGGTAAAATGTTTCCGTATTAAGATAAACGACCCTTCAATATCTATTAATTAGTGCATATATCACAGAGATAAGACTCGACGGCGGCTAAGGGTGATTCCTATCTCCCGAGTCTAGGAACACTATCTCAAAGGAACAATGACTAAGTTTCCTTTCAATCGGGAGAGGGTAATAGATTTGAAAGGTAACATAGCTTGTTCATCATGACCTTCGGGTCTAGTGAGAGACACAAGCTAGTGGGAGTTTTTGAGTGGTGACATTTTGTGTCGATAACTACTCAAACGCGATTTAGTTTATCAAAAGAATACGAGGAGGATTCTCTGATTTTAGCAGAGAATAGAGTATTCCATGCTCATAAATAGGCTATAGCATAGTCTTGGGACTGATGCTTGGCCTGCCTCCTAGTGGAATGTTTCTCACTAAGGAAGAAACCATAGACTTGCCTGATATAGTTATTAATGTGCTACAATACACTGTTAAACTCGATTAAGATAATTGGTTGCAAAATAACGGTTAACATTATTATGTAAACCGAGAAGTCTACCTAGAAGATGCCAGTGAATTTATGGATAATGAGTGAATTCGGTTCACACCACTTCCATAAATGTAGGCATTTAGCATTTAATGCTTGAAGGTAGGACTGGAGATTTTGCGCATACGTTCAGATTGTGACTGTTCGTGAAATATCTTAATGAGACGAGTGAAGGTTGATTATAAGATTCTTGAGATCAGAAAGTGACGGTTGAACTGTCACAAGCCTTCTGATAGAATCTATAACTAACAGCCTTAAACCTTGGAGTACGGTTACCCAAAGGTAGTTACTATCTGATTTAATCAGACCACGTCCAACATTAGTTGTTGGTGATTACACTGATAAATACTACTAGATCAGAATGTCAATCCACCCAAGACACAGTGGGAGTATGGTTTAACCGTTGACCCATTGTGATTTTGTGGACTTTATAATCTGCTAGGGTGATTGATAACCTATGGCTCTTGGTGGTCATTTGTATAGGATTACGATTATAGAGGTTGTTTTGAAAACCTTAACCCTGTGAATGGAGTTTTGGTACTCGGGTTCTGTTTCGACCTCTTGTAGAACCACCGAGTGTCTCGGGCCGGTGGGAGCAATTGGATCTACACGGAAAAGAGTCAAATGAATAGGAAAGTTTAAACTTTCGGCGCAAAGTTGAGTGGTATAGGGGTGATTCACGACAAGTAGAGAGTTAACCGGACCTTGAACTCTCTCACCACTCAATCTTCTTTGGATTTCGTTAAAAAGCAAAAAATAGGGGTGATTCCCTGAGACTTTCTTGCCGAACAACGGAATATGAATTCATTCAGAACAGAAGGGTTTTAGCTAAGAATGAATAACGGATTCGTTACAAAGCAGAAGATAGGGGTGATTCCCTAATACCTTTTTTTTGTGAGACTAACGATAGCTTAATTTATTCAGAAAGAACCATTGGTAGGAAGCCTGCCATGGCTTATATCCTTTGTGGATTTAAGAGAACCTCTCGGTCATTTAAAGTCACATGTTTTAAAATATGTGGACTTGACCAGAATATTGATAAGTCTTTAGTAGACTGGATATCAATATTGGTAAAGTAGTAGTATTAGTGTTCATGAATGATAACACTGAAACGGTTGAAAACAACATGTGTGTGCTATCTGAAGTTGGAAACTGACAGGCCAAGATTCTCTGGATGAGAGAATTGGACTATATTCTAAGAATTTAATTCGGTCAAATTCACAGGAATGACTCATTGGCTATCCCATCCATCTTATTGGATGAGATGATCATGCATATACGTATGCAACATTCATCGAGAGTAGTCCTACCCTACCTCTCAGGAATGATTCTCTAAATCTTCGGATAAAGAGAAAATGGGATAGAGTCTCTCTTGGATGACGGCAAGTCAGGTTGTCACAAGTCAATAATAGTCAAATCTCGGATTCGAGCATTGAATAGCGGTTTTAGTACATCCTCAAGTATTTTTGAAGAACGAGGAATAATGTGCTTGTATATTCGGGTGCAAACTTGAATATGGTTGACTACATCGATTCGACTTATAGTCGATAAGGAGGATGATCGTTGGGACGATCTCGGACTCGATGTTTAATCATTGTGATGGAGCTATAGTCCGGAGAAATCCGAGAATCGCCAATCGATTTTAGTTAATCGGATACGTAGCGACTTTCGAGGGCGGTAGAGTGGTGATATGGCTTAGGAATTTCCTTTCTGATCTGGGAGCAATTCTAGGTCTAGTGAGCCGATATCACTTCATTGTGGAAAACAAGTGAAGTGATAGCTTAGAAGGATCTTCTCATTCACTTTAGAGGTCAAAAGCATATTGAGAGAAGTACACTTTGATTAGATGGACCGGCGACGTTTCGATCCTAAAGATCGTTTTGAGCCGACAACCTAACTGATCAGTATACCAAGTCGAGTGCTTGGAGGGTACGGCATTGATGGATATGTCTCATCTGCTTTTAGAGCAAGTGGGAGAGTGTTGTGAATAAGATGAGAAAGGGTGTGCTCTAAAAACAATCGTTGCTTGTCATTTCGTGCAAGTGGGAGATTGTTAGGTGTAGTGCCGAAAGACAATTTGTGTAATTGTTTTTAATAATGAATAGATGAATTTATCTCACCTTATTACTTGCTTTGTGCTTGTAAAGTAATACTTCGCAAACCCAAAGTATATCAGATAGAAACGCTTAACTCGATGTATGGCATGCACGTGAGGATTGAGTTAGTGGTGATATACTTAAACATGTTAGTCCGTGGTGAACTTAATCGAGTTTAGGGTCTCTTGATTAAAACACCAATAATGCGCTGAGAACACCTTAGGGTGTGATAGTCTTATCCGGACTGTCGGGTAGAAGTACTACGTGGGGCATTTATATATGATGGCATTCATATAGATTGGACCGATTTAATATGTTTTTTCGATATAATTCCGTAATCGAGGAATCTTATTAAATCATTAGATGATCATATATGGATCAACCTTAATCCGAGGTGATCACAGGTGCCGCTTGTCCCGGGGTAGTGTTTGATGTGTTAGTTACGGTTCACTTAAATATGTGTTCCAAGCCACTTCTCATTGGCACTATCTCAGGATAGTGAGTAGTTCGATTTTCACAGACATGGAATCCATTCCTTCCTGCGGGAAGTAAAGAAAGCGATCCCTTATTTGTTAGCCCTAAGAAAGTGATCGATCCCGGGAGTTTCGTGATTTGACTAATTAGCTACTAGTCGATATGCATACTAATTGATCATCGAGAGGTTAATGATAAATAAGGATAAGATATTCTCGAGTCGGGTTCACGGAGACTTCCCACTCGAATGGACGATCTATGGAGGTTAATCCGTATGTAGTGATTATATCAATGGACGCTTATTCACTTTATGGGTTGAGTATAAGTATACATCTATAATCGGTAGAGTTCAGTTTCGGGTTTATGGTGGCGTAATCCCGGAATTAATAATTAATGTACTTATTCTGTTTGATGAATATTAATTATTGGAGCTACTGGTTATAGGTCCATGGTCCCCGATGTGTAACACGTAATTCGGACTAATAATTTTGTTATTTGGGCCTCATTGATAATTAATTGGTGGGCTAATTAATTGATATGCATGGATATTATTTAGTTGGGCTAAATAATATAATACACATAAAAGACATTTTATGTGGGCTTTTAAACCCTAGGGGTGGCGCCTCATACTTCATTAAATGCAAGATTTGATTTTCTTGTGTGATTAATGATTAATAAAAGATGATTTATTTGTAATTGATTGATTGATTTACAATCTTTTATAAATGGAATTATCCTTTATTGTGATTTCTTTTTAATTATTTATTTAATTAATTAGAAACTTGGAGGCCAATGATTTACTCTCCTATATAAAGAGAGTTCTTTCAAGACATATGTGACTTGAAAATTTCGCCCCACTCATTAAAAGAGAGAAAAATTTGTTTCTCTGCATGTCAGGGTTTTTAGAGGAAGAAAAACTTGGAGTTTTTCTTGGTGTTGCATATCAAGGAGGTTCGTTTATCAAGAAGGGTGTCCACCAACCGCCGTTTGGAGAACACATCGGAAGATCAAGGCTTCTCTTCCCGTTATTGGTAACATGACCTTAAACCCCCTTGTAGTAGTTTAAGTCCTTTAATTATGTGTTTTGATATATAAATCGTGATCCATCATTTCATGGCGTAGATCTAATTCGTTTAGATCTAAGAACCCGCATCCTTCACCTTCTTGGGTCTTAATAGATATAAAAAAATAATAATAACAAAGATAAGATGTAGGGGGTTCTATTGGCACACCACTTTTCACTACTGACACCACATTACACCCGGTACCACAAAAAATTACTCCGGCACCACGATGATTTTTTATGAACGGAACATCAGTGGCACTGACGTTGTTATTGAAAAGCAACGAAAGTCAGTGGCACCAACGTTTACGTTATTAAAAGTGTCACAACTTAGAAACTTCAGTCACTTACTTTCCAAATGATGGTGTTTTATTAGCGCGTGAGTAAACATCGACGCGTTTTTGATTAGAAAAATAATCAAAAAATGGGTGTCAATAGTAAAACGAATGTGCCAATAGAACCCACCAAGATGTATTGTTTTGTCGGAGACGAAAGACACACACACTCATTTTAAACTACGCCTCAAGCCGGTTTTAAAGCCTGGTCTTCATACTGGATAGCCAGGTTAGACCCTAGTGAAAATCATTAGGGAAATGTACCTTGTACACGTTAGACCAAGATGTATTGTTTTTAGTTGAAATACATTTTGGACAATTCTAAAGACACCCCCATAATTACTTTGACACCACATTTTACATGCAATTTTTATATATGAATGTGATACCGAAAGTAAAAATGAGGGTGCCTTTAAAATTGCCCTATATTTTACAAAGCTGTTTCGTGATTATCGGTAACTAGACACTGGGCGGTTCCGGGTCCAAATCCAGGTCGGACCCGGCGGTTTCCGATTCTGAACCGGTGGTTCCACGGGTCCGGCGGGTCCACGGGTCCAGGAACCGGCGGTTCCACGGGTCCAACCTGGTTCTAGGTTCCACCGGACCCGGCCTGGTTCAACCTGGTCCAACCTGGTTCTAGGTTCCACTATTTATAAATTGTGTTGTTAATTAATGTATAAAATATACCATAAAATGTTGAAAAGTCTATCTTTGATTAAAAATATATTGTGACACTAGTGCCACAACATACTAATATATTGCTTTTTACTATTCTTTTTTGGCCGACATATATTGTGACACTTTGACTAATCAAATATTACTATTTAAATTATTATGAGCAACCAATAATTTTTTTTTGTAACACTTATTCAATACACAACATACTAGTGTTTAGATTTATGAAATTATAAAATAAATTATATAAAACACGTTTAAACTTGAATAACAATTTTTCTTTTAAATGTTACAAAATATTAATAAACTACACCCTACTCTTCTTTTATTTGTATAAAATAGTGTTCATTTAGATACAGAAAGGTTGTTCAGATCATATTACTTACAAATTATCAGAATATAAGTTATGAAATTAAATATTATATATCGATATGAAATTAAATATTATACAAATTAAATATTTTGTGTTTTTTTTTTTTTTTCAAAATATAGTTATGAAATTAAATATTCTATAGTTTAATAACCAATTTAATTTATTATTAATTTTAACGTAAGGTATATAAATTTTGTTAAAAAAATTTGATAACCGTAATCGAACCAAATGCCTGGACCGGATCGGACCGGACCGGAATCGCTTAAACCCGCTCGGTTAAGAACCGGCTAGAAATCGGAACCCACGATTAGATTGATTTTGGACCGAACCAGAAAGGTCGCGCTACTGTGGACCTTAACCGGTCACGTCTATCGGTAACTTGGCCGTTTCAAACACGCTACAGGTCCAAGTAAACTTCGAAGTCCCGAGTACCATTGACTAATTGACTTCATCACATAAAAGACTTGGTCTTCGTTTACCCAGATAAAAGATGTTGTATCATAAGTACGTTTAAAAAATTAAAAAAAAAAAAAACAAAACAAAACAAAAAAACACTTGGTTAAGGGAATTGAAAATAACACAAATTTAGGGATCATGGATATTGAGTAATGATAGAGGATAAACGGTTGAGCCACAATGAGCGATACAATTAAATTTCTTATTAATGGTGGATGTATGTATAGTTAAGAGAGGCAATTGTCCTCCCTCCACACCTCCGATCTGATTCTTTTTAGTATATATATTAAATATTTTGTTTGTCTCACAAATTTTTTTATTTGCCTATTTAAAATTTTTATCGCCTCCTCTAAGTCAAGATCCTACGTGTGCCACTGTTTCCTACCTTTGATTTTGATATAAAACAAACTCATTATTTATGATGTAATTTCATCATAATCAAATAATAGAGATTTGATTGTGTGACTTATACGGTTGCGTGAAAATGGTTGTACCATTTCATTATTTGCGGATATACACTTTTTTTAATTTATAAATTTGGATGTGTAAGGTTTAGCCTGCATGAGCATGCCGGAGCGACTAGTCACCAATGCCCAGGCATATCCTATTGTTATCACAAAAATACTTTTTGATATCACATATCTTGCTTAAATGACTTTGCTCTTTGGGCATCTTGACGGAGAGGACTTATGACACCACAAAACAAATAAATCTTTCATGTAAATACAACGGACTCGCACGACTAATGAATAAATATCGAAGTTCTTTTAGTATAACAAAATATGGTAAAAAGAAGAAAAATATAATTAATCTTCATTGTTTATTCAAAATAAATTTATATTATAAGACAAATTCAAAAAACTAAACATGTTTATTTTTTTGGACGAAGGTAGTATAATTTATATTGCCTCTCTCTAGCGGGCTGACTTATCGCACTGAGTGCCGTCGTCTTCTCTTGGGCTGGATGAGGTGTGGCGCACTTGCTAGCCAATTAATGTTCAACCTCGCAATCAACATTACCTCTGGCGTTACTTACATGATTGTCCGCCTATAGAGCAGAACCTTGCTCGGCAAAATCTGGGGACGAAAATATGTTCGGCATGCGAGCAAGGTCTGGAGACTCTAGGGCATTTTATCTTCGAGTGTCGGTTGTATTAGAGATAATGTTATCTCTAATAAGTTGGCAGATGCAATCTGGCAAGTGACACCCTTTCACGTTCAATTGTATTGGTCGGGTGAAACTAATTTTCGAGATCTGCTGATGCGGCTGGTGGACGAGTTGTTGGATGCGGATCATGCGGACTTTGTGACTTTATTGTGGAATATTTGGAAGACACGATGCAAGGCGAGCGGGTCACAAGTTGTTAAAATGGTTAGTGCCTTCAGCTAGTATATATACTAAAGTGCAATGTTGATGCCTCGGTAACAGATGCCTCGTCTGCGGTTGGCGTTATTTTCATTGATAGCCACGTCTCTATTGTTACGTCTTTCTCGTTTCTTTTTTACCCGGGGATCATTGTGCTTTTGCTGGGGCTGAGGGCAATTTATAGGGCCTTGTTGGAAGCTAGGAGAATGGGTGTTTTTGCAGTTGCTGTTGAGGGTGATTGTTTATTATGTGTGCATCGTCTTTCTTGTCCGGTGAATGACGTACATCACACCGTTTGGTCGTTTATTAAAGGATCGTAAACAAGAGTCTTTGTCTTTTGCGTCTATCGGTTATTCTTTTGTGAAGCGATCGGGCAATGTCTCTGTCCATTTGTTGGCTAAATAAATATAATGTTTTACTTTAGATGCTATATATTGAAGCCCCCCGAATGATGTCTCTCTTATAAAATGAGGTAAACCGTCCGTCGCCAAGAAAAAGTAGTCGCATAAATATTCCACAGAAAAGGTTTCCATTGACTACATTTAAAACACATCCACAACACAAAGATACCGTAGATCAGATCATTGAATGAAAATGGAAGGGCAAATCAATACAGTTTTGTTGTACTGGTTAGAGGGAGAGATTGGCAACTTGATCAAGGTATGGATCTCTGTCTGCATATCTCTATGCTACTGCTATGGTGTTTCCAAGTTTGTTCCAAAAGGGATTGCAAGATTTCTACTTTTTCTCCCTGTTGTTTTCCTTTTCTTTCTCCTCCCTCTCTATCTCCATACCCTGCATCTTGGTATCACCTCTGCTTTTTTCATTGCTTGGCTTTCCAACTTCAAGCTCCTCATGTTGTCCTACAACAAAGGCCCTCTTTCTGACCCTTCTGTCAATTCTCTTCCTCGTTTTCTTGCTGTTGCTTGTCTCCCCATCAAAATCCAGCAAAATCAGAACAAAATTCAATCTGATTCATCAATTCTGAAATACGCAATCAAAGGTGTTATTTTGGGGTCTATAATTAAAGTATATGATTACAATGATTACATCCATCCATACATCATCTTGGTTCTGTATTGCTTCCATATCTACCTTTGTCTAGAGATCATCCTCGCCATTGCTGCGTCTCTTGCAGCAGGATTATTAGGTGCTGAGCTGGAACCCACTTTCAATGAACCGTTTTTGTCAACATCCCTGCAAGATTTCTGGGGCCGTAGATGGAATATCATGGTTAATCGTATCCTGCGCCCAAGCGTATACGATCCTGTTCTTAATTTTTCAACCAAGTATTTGTTAATTAGTCGCAAATGGGCACCATTGCCAGCGGTGTTGAGCACGTTTGTGGTTTCAGGCTTGATGCACGAGCTTATATTTTATTATATGGGCCGGGAAAAGCCAACTTGGAATACCATGTGGTTCTTTTTGTTACATGGAACAAGCTTGGTTGTTGAGATTGCTGCCAAGAAGGCTTTGAAGGGAAAGTGGCAGTTGCCGGAGTTTGTCGGGAGGATGTTAGTGATTGGATTCGTAATGGGTACCGGACTTTGGCTGTTTCTGCCGGACATGTTACGGCTAGATGCCGACGTTAGAGCGCAAAAGGAATACGCCGCCGTTGGCTTGTTCGTTAAAGACGTAGCTAATGCTTTGACTGTTATTCCATCAGTTAATGTAACCAGAGTTTGATAAAGAAAAAGAAAAAAAACACCCAAAAAGTCCAGAAAAAAGAGGTTCTTTTTGGCAGGAAAGCAAAAAAGAAATTGATGGTTTGATTCTATATATATATATATATATATATATATTTTTTTTGGAACCCCTCGGTCAATGTATAGGGATACCTCACCTCGTGTAAATTTTTACTTTGTAGGGGTCGAAATCCGTTTTCAATCCCTTCAGAGTCGCATTTTATTCATAATTTCGACAAGGTACAAAACAGATTTCGACCTCTAAAAAGTCGAAATTTACACAAGTTAAGATGCCCGAATAAATCGCGTGTTGTGCCATGAACAATATATATATATATATATTTTTTGTACTCGTCTTTGTTGTTTAGTCTGTATTCAGTAATGAATGTATGCATTTACGTTAGTTGTTAATTTTGACGTTAAAAATGTGTTCATTAACTAGCTCAAGATTTTACTACTATTAATTATTAAATACTGCATCAAGGGTGATAGTTTTGGGGTATATGTATTGGTGGTTTGTAGGGAATTATACTAGCCCAAATCCTCTTCTAAGAATCAATCAATGAGAGGTGGCTTCTTCCGATCATTTTATGTTATCGATGGACTTATTATTGTCTCCTAAATTTGATGGCTTCATAAAAGGTTCTTGATACACCAAGCCTGACATCAGCCCGCAGATCCAAAGTTTGGTCCATACATAAGCCCAGTAAAGGATGAAGCCCGCGCCCAACTAGCCCATCCATCACAAAGCCGGTCGCACCAAAGGAGTAAAGCCAGTATTCAAAATCGCTATTCGAACATATGGAGTATTTTGAAACAAAGAAAAAACATGATGAATCAAAAGTGTCAAAATCTCGCCTAAAAAGGCACTTTCTCTGTTCATATTTAAGTGTCGTAGTTGTCAAAAATACAAATTCCTTTTAAACTGTTGTAGTTACATTTTCAAAACATTATTTATTGTATTTTTCTACATCTACCATTATTTATTAAGGGATACACGACATTAATTATATTCAAGATGTGTTGTTGTCATTTTGATGTTAAATCAAAACATTAAAAGAAATTTTGCGGAGGATTCATAGAGTATTCGCAGAACATTCGTAGATAAATGTTTTCAGTCATACTTTCCAAAAAAATTTACATTTCAAACACATTTTTTCAAAAAATTACATTTTTTTTTGAAGGGGAAAAATTACATTTTTAGGCATATTTTTTAAGTTTCTATTTTTTTCGTCGTCTAATAATGTCTCCCTTATGCATGTTTTCATGTCAGCTTTTGACATTGTTTTTGCCTCACATGAGTCTCGATGTATAACGAGTAGAAATTTGTATTTTTTTTTGGTAACGAGTTCGAATTCATGTTTTCTTCTTATTAACGAGTTCAAATTTGTGTATTTCTCCCAGTAACGAACAGACTTCAGTAAAAATGTTTTTTTTTTCCGATAACGAGTTGACATCGCCGGAAATTTGTGTTTTCCGTTTATAATGAATAGAAATTTGTGTTTTTTTTCAGAACGAGTTCGAATTCATGTTTTCTTCTTATTAACGATTTCAAATTTGTGTTTTTCTTTGGTAGGAGTTGTCTTTTGCAGTAAAAATGTTTTTTCCCGATAACGAGTTGACATCGCGGAAATTTGTGTTTTCCTTTATAACGAGTAGAAATTTGTGTTTTTTCTTTAGAACGAGTTCGAATTCATGTTTTCTTCTTATTAACGAGTTCAAATTTGTGTTTTTCTTTGGTAACGAGTTGTCTTTGCAGAAAAAATGTTTTATTCCCTGATAACGAGTTGACATCGCCGGAAATTTGTGTTTTCCCTTTATAACGAATAGAAATTTGTGTTTTTTCTTTGGTAACGAGTTTGAATTCATGTTTTCTTCTTATTAACGAGTTCAAATTTGTGTTTTCCTTTGGTAACGAGTTGTCCTTGCCGAAAAAATGTTTTATTCCCTGATAACGAGTTGACATCGCCGGAAATTTGTGTTTTCCCTTTATAACGAGTAGAAATTTGTGTTTTTTCTTTGGTTAAGAGTTCAAATTCGTGTTTTTTCTTATTAACGAGTTCAAATTTGTGTTTTTCTCTGGAAATGAGTTGTCCTTGCAGAAAAAATGTTTTTTTCCCTGCTAACGAGTTGACATCCCCGGAAATTTATGTTTTCCCTTTATAATGAGTAGAAATTTGTGTTTTTTCTTTGGTAACGAGTTCGAATTCATGTTTTCTTCATATTAACGAGTTCAAATTTGTTTTTTCTTGGGTAACGAGTTGTCATTGCAGAAAAAATGTTTTTTTCCCTGATAACGAGTTGACATCGCAGGAAATTTGTGTTTTCCCTTTATAACGAGTAGAAATTTGTGTTTTTTCTCTGGTAACGAGTTCGAATTCGTGTTTTCTTCTTATTAACGAGTTCAAATTTGTGTTATTCTCTAGAAACGAGATGTCCTTGCAGAAAAAATGTTTTTTTCCTTGATAACGAGTTGACATCCCTGGAAATTTGTGTTTTCCGTTTATAACGAATAGAAATTTGTGTTTATTCTTTGGTAACGAGTTCAAATTCATCTTTTCTTCTTATTAACAAGTTCAAATTTGTATTTTTCTCTGGTAACGAGTTGTCCTGGCAGAAAAAATGTTTTTTCCCTGATAACGAGTTGACATCACCGGAAATTTGTGTTTTCCCTTTATAACGAGTAGAAATTTGTGTTTTTTCTTTGGTAACGAGTTCGAATTCTTGTTTTCTTCTTATTAACGAGTTCAAATTTGTGTTTTTCTCTGGTAACGAATTTTCTTTGCAGAAAAAATGTTTTTTTCTCTGATAACGAGCTGACATCCCCGGAAAATTGTGTTTTCCCTTTATAACGAGTAGAAATTTGTGTTTTTTCTTTGGTAACGAGTTCGAATTCATGTTTTCCTCTTATTAACGAGTTCAAATTTGTGTTTTTCTCTGGTAACGAGTTGTCTTTGCAGAATTTTTTTTTCCCTGATAACGAGTTGACATCGCCGGAATTTTGTGTTTTCCCTTTATAACGAGTAGAAATTTGCGTTTTTTCTTTGGTAACGAGTTCGAATTAATGTTTTCTTCTTATTAACGAGTTCAAATTTGTGTTTTTTCTTTTGTAATGAGTTCGAATTCATGTTTTTTTCTTATTAACGAGTTCAAATTTGTGTTTTTCTCTGGTAACGAGTTGTCCTTGTAGAAAAAAAATTTCCCTGACAACGAGTTGACATCGCCGGAAATTTTTGTTTTCCCTTTATAATGAGTAGAAATTTGTGTTTTTTCTTTGGTAACGAGTTCGAATTCATGTTTTCTTCTTATTAACGAGTTCAAATTTGTGTTTTTCTTTGGCAACGAGTTGTCCTTGCAGAAAAAATGTGTTTTTTCCCTGATAACGAGTTGACATCACCGGAAATTTGTGTTTTCCCTTTATAACGAGTAGAAATTTGTGTTTTTTCTTTTGTAACGAGTTCGAATTCATGTTTTCTTCTTATTAACGAGTTCAAATTTGTGTTTTTCTCTGGTAACGAATTTTCCTTGCATAAAAAATGTTTTTTTCTCTGATAACGAGTTGACATCCCCGGAAAATTGTGTTTTCCCTTTATAACGAGTAGATATTTGTGTTTTTTCTTTGGTGACGAGTTCGAATTCTTGTTTTCTTCTTATTAACGAGTTCAAATTTGTGTTTTTCTCTGGTAACGAGTTAAATTTGCATAAAAAATGTTTTTTTCCCTGATAACGAGTTGACATCGCCGGAATTTTGTGTTTTCCCTTTATAACGAGTAGAAATTTGCGTTTTTTCTTTGGTAACGAGTTCGAATTAATGTTTTCTTCTTATTAACGAGTTCAAATTTGTGTTTTTCTTTTGTAATGAGTTCGAATTCATGTTTTTTTTTCTTATTAACGAGTTCAAATTTGTGTTTTTCTCTCGTAACGAGTTGTCACTTAGTAAAAAAAAATTTCACGATAACGAGTTGACATCGCCGGAAAATTTTGTTTTCCCTTTATAATGAGTAGAAATTTGTGTTTTTTCTTTGGTAACGAGTTCGAATTCATGTTTTCTTCTTATTAACGAGTTCAAATTTGTGTTTTTCTCTGGCAACGAGTTGTCCTTGCAGAAAAAATGTTTTTTTCCCTGTTAACGAGTTGACATCCCCGGAAATTTGTGTTTTCCCTTGATAACGAGTATAAATTTGTGTTTTTTCATTGGTAACGAGTTCGAATTCATGTTTTCTTCTTATTAACGAGTTCAAATTTGTGTTTTTCTATGGTAACGAATTTTTCTAGCAGAAAAAATGTTTTTTTTTTCTGATAACGAGTTGACATCACCGGAAAATTGTGTTTTACCTTAATAACGAGTAGAAATTTGTATTTTTTCTTTGTTAACGAGTTCAAATTCATGTTTTCTTCTTATTAACGAGTTCAAATTTTTGTTTTTCTCTGGTAACGAGTTGTCTTTGGGAAAAAAATGTTTTTTTCCCTGATAACGAGTTGACATCGCCGGAAATTTGTGTTTTCCCTTTATAATGAGTAGAAATTTGTGTTTTTTATTTGGTAACGTGTTCGAATTCATGTTTTCTTCTTATTAAGGAGTTCAAATTTGTGTTTTTCTTTGGTAACGAGTTGTCCTTGCATAAAAAATGTTTTTTCCCTGATAACGAGTTGACATCGCCGGAAATTTGTGTTTTTCCCTTTATAACGAGTAGAAATTTGTGTTTTTTCTTTGGTAACGAGTTCGAATTCTTGTTTTCTTCTTATTAACGAGTTCAAATTTGTGTTTTTCTAAGGTAACGAGTTGTCCTTGCAGAAAAATGTTTTTTTCACTGATAACGAGTTGACATCGCCGGAAATTTGTGTTTTCCCTTTATAACGAATAGAAATTTGTGTTTTTTTTTCTTTGGTAACAAGTTTGAATTCATGTTTTCTTCTTATTAACGAGTTCAAATTTGTGTTTTTCTTTGGTAACGAGTTGTCCTTGCCGAAAAGATGATTTATTCCCTGATAACGAGTTGACATCGCCGGAAATTTGTGTTTTCCCTTTATAACGAGTAGAAATTTGTGTTTTTTCTTTGGTTAAGAGTTCGAATTCGTGTTTTCTTCTTATTAACGAGTTCAAATTTGTGTTTTTCTCTGGTAACAAATTTTCTTTGCCGAAAAAATGTTTTTTTCCCTGGTAACGAGTTGACATCCCCGGAAAATTCTGTTTTCCATTTATAACTAGTAGAAATTTGTTTTTTTTCTTTGGTAACGAGTTCGAATTCATGTTTTCTTCTTATTAACGAGTTCAAATTTGTGTTTTTCTCTGGTAGCGAGGTGTCTTTGCAGAAAAAATGTTTTTTCCCTGATAACGAGTTGACATCGTCGAAAATTTGTGTTTTCCCTTTATAACGAGTAGAAATTTGTGTTTTTTCTTTTGTAACGAGTTCGAATTAATGTTTTCTTCTTATTAACGAGTTCAAATTTGTGTTTTTTCTTTGGTAATGAGTTCGAATTCATGTTTTCTTCTTATTAACGAGTTCAAATTTGTGTTTTTCTCTGGTAACGAGTTGTCCTTGTAGAAAAAAAAAATTCCCTGATAACGAGTTGACATCGACGGATATTTTTGTTTTCCTTTTATAACGAGTAGAAATTTGTGTTTTTTCTTTGGTAACGAGTTCAAATTCATGTTTTCTTCTTATTAACGAGTTCAAATTTGTGTTTTTCTCTGGTAACGAATTTTCCTTGCAGAAAAAATGTTTTTTTCTCTGATAACGAGTTGACATCCCCGGAAAATTGTGTTTTCCCTTTATAACGAGTAGAAATTTGTGTTTTTTCTTTGGTAACGAGTTCGAATTCATGTTTTCCTCTTATTAACGAGTTCAAATTTGTGTTTTTCTCTGGTAACGAGTTGTCTTTGCAGAAAAAATGTTTTTTTCCCTGATAACGAGTTGACATCGCCGGAATTTTGTGTTTTCCCTTTATAACGAGTAGAAATTTGCGTTTTTTCTTTTGGTAACGAGTTCGAATTAATGTTTTCTTCTTATTAACGAGTTCAAATTTGTGTTTTTTCTTTTGTAATGAGTTCGAATTCATGTTTTTTTCTTATTAACGAGTTCAAATTTGTGTTTTTCTCTGGTAACGAGTTGTCCTTGTAGAAAAAAAAATTTCCATGATAACGAGTTGACATCGCCGGAAATTTTTGTTTTCCCTTTATAAGGAGTAGAAATTTGTGTTTTTTCTTTGGTAACGAGTTCGAATTCATGTTTTCTTCTTATTAACGAGTTCAAATTTGTGTTTTTCTCTGGCAACGAGTTGTCCTTGCAGAAAAAATGTTTTTTTCCCTGTTAATGAGTTGACATCCCCGGAAATTTGTGTTTTCCCTTGATAACGAGTAGAAATTTGTGTTTTTTCATTGGTAACGAGTTCGAATTCATGTTTTCTTCTTATTAACGAGTTCAAATTTGTGTTTTTCTATGGTAACGAATTTTCCTTGCAGAAAAAATGTTTTTTTTCTGATAACGAGTTGACATCACCGGAAATTGTGTTTTACCTTAATAACGAGTAGAAATTTGTATTTTTCTTTGGTAACGAGTTCAAATTCATGTTTTCTTCTTATTAACGAGTTCAAATTTTTGTTTTTCTCTGGTAACGAGTTGTCTTTGCAGAAAAATGTTTTTTTCCCTGATAACGAGTTGACATCGCCGGAAATTTGTGTTTTCCCTTTATAACGAGTAGAAATTTGTGTTTTTTCTTTGGTAACGTGTTCGAATTCATGTTTTCTTCTTATTAACGAGTCCAAATTTGTGTTTTTCCTGTGGTAACGAGTTGTCTTTGCAGAAAAAATGTTTTTTTCCCTGATAACGAGATGACATCGCCGGAAATTTTTGTTTTCCCTTTATAACGAATAGAAATTTGTGTTTTTTCTTTGGTAACGAGTTTGAATTCATGTTTTCTTCTTATTAACGAGTTCAAATTTGTGTTTTTCTTTGGTAACGAGTTGTCCTTGCCGAAAAAATGTTTTATTCCCTAATAACGATTTGACATCGTCGGAAATTTGTGTTTTCCCTTGATAACGAGTAGAAATTTGTGTTTTTTCTTTGGTTAAGAGTTCAAATTCGTGTTTTCTTCTTATTAATGAGTTCAAATTTGTGTTTTTCTTTGTAAATGAGTTGTCCTTGCAGAAAAAATGTTTTTTTCCCTGGTAACGAGTTTACATCCCCGGAAATTTGTGTTTTCCCTTTATAATGAGTAGAAATTTGTGTTTTTTCTTTGGTAATGAGTTCGAATTCATGTTTTCTTCTTATTAATGAGTTCAAATTTGTGTTTTTCTTGGGTAACGAGTTGTCCTTGAAGAAAAAATGTTTTATTCCCCGATAACGAGTTGACATCGCCGGAAATTTGTGTTTTCCCTTTATAACGAGTAGAAATTTGTGTTTTTTCTTTGGTAACGTGTTCGAATTCGTCTTTTCTTCTTATTAACGAGTTCAAATTTGTGTTATTCTCTAGAAACGATATGTCCTTGCAGAAAAAAAATGTTTTTTTCCTTGAGAACGAGTTGACATCCCGGGAAATTTGTGTTTTCCGTTTATAACGAATAGAAATTTGTGTTTTTTCTTTGGTAACGAGTTCAAATTCATCTTTTCTCCTTATTAACGAGTTCAAATTTGTGTTTTTCTCTGGTAACGAGTTGTCCTGGCAGAAAAAAATGTTTTTTCCCTGATAACGAGTTGACATCACCGGAAATTTGTGTTTTCCCTTTATAACGAGTAGAAATTTGTGTTTTTTATTTGGTAACGAGTTCGAATTCATGTTTTCTTCTTATTAATGAGTTCAAATTTGTGTTTTTCTCTGGTAACGAATTTTCCTTGCAGATAAAATGTTTTTTTCTCTGATAACGAGTTGACATCCCCGGAAAATTGAATTTTCCCTTTACAACGAGTAGAAATTTGTGTTTTTTCTTTGGTGACGAGTTCGAATTCATGTTTTCTTCTTATTAACGAGTTCAAATTTGTGTTTTTCTCTGGTAACGAGTTGTATTTGCAGAAAAAATGTTTTTTTCCCTGTAACGAGTTGACATCGCCGGAATTTTGTGTTTTCCCTTTATAACGAGTAGAAATTTGCGTTTTTTCTTTGGTAACGAGTTCGAATTAATGTTTTCTTCTTATTAACGAGTTCAAATTTGTGTTTTTTCTTTTGTAATGAGTTCGAATTCATGTTTTTTTCTTATTAACGAGTTCAAATTTGTGTTTTTCTCTGGTAACGAGTTGTCCTTGTAGAAAAAAAAATTTCCCTGATAACGAGTTGACATCGCCGGAAATTTTTGTTTTCCCTTTATAATGAGTAGAAATTTGTGTTTTTTCTTTGGTAACGAGTTCGAATTCATGTTTTCTTCTTATTAACGAGTTCAAATTTGTGTTTTTCTCTCGGCAACGAGTTGTCTTTTTGCGAAAAAAATGTTTTTTCCCTGTTAACGAGTTGACATCCCCGGAAATTTGTGTTTTCCCTTGATAACGAGTATAAATTTGTGTTTTTTCATTGGTAACGAGTTCGAATTCATGTTTTCTTCTTTTTAACGAGTTCAAATTTGTGTTTTTCTGTGGTAATGAATTTTACTAGCAGAAAAAATGTTTTTTTTTTTTTTTCTGATAACGAGTTGACATCACCGGAAAATTGTGTTTTACCTTAATAACGAGTAGAAATTTGTATTTTTTCTTTGGTAACGAGTTCAAATTCATGTTTTCTTCTTATTAACGAGTTCAAATTTTTGTTTTTTCTCTGGTAACGAGTTGTCTTTGCAGAAAAAATGTTTTTTTCCCTGATAACGAGTTGACATCGCCGGAAATTTGTGTTTTCCCTTTATAACGATTAGAAATTTGTGTTTTTTCTTTGGTAACGTGTTCGAATTCATGTTTTCTTCTTATTAACGAGTCCAAATTTGTGTTTTTCTGTGGTAACGAGTTGTCTTTGCAGAAAAAATGTTTTTTTCCCTGATAACGAGTTGACATCGCCGGAAATTTTTGTTTTCCCTTTATAACGAATAGAAATTTGTGTTTTTTCTTTGGTAACGAGTTTGAATTCATGTTTTCTTCTTATTAACGAGTTCAAATTTGTGTTTTTCTTTGGTAACGAGTTGTCCTTGCCGAAAAAATGTTTTATTCCCTAATAACGATTTGACATCGTCGGAAATTTGTGTTTTCCCTTTATAACGAGTAGAAATTTGTGTTTTTTCTTTGGTTAAGAGTTCAAATTCGTGTTTTCTTCTTATTAACGAGTTCAAATTTGTGTTTTTCTTTGGAAATGAGTTGTCCTTGCAGAAAAAATGTTTTTTTCCCTGGTAACGAGTTTACATCCCTGGAAATTTATGTTTTCCCTTTATAAATGAGTAGAAATTTGTGTTTTTTCTTTGGTAATGAGTTCGAATTCATGTTTTCTTCTTATTAACGAGTTCAAATTTGTGTTTTTCTTGGGTAACGAGTTGTCCTTGAAGAAAAAATGTTTTATTCCCCGATAACGAGTTGACATCGCCGGAAATTTGTGTTTTCCCTTTATAACAAGTAGAAATTTGTGTTTTTTCTTTGGTAACGTGTTCGAATTCGTCTTTTCTTCTTATTAACGAGTTCAAATTTGTGTTATTCTCTAGAAACGATATGTCCTTGCAGAAAAAAATGTTTTTTTCCTTGATAACGAGTTGACATCCCGGGAAATTTGTGTTTTCCGTTTATAACGAATAGAAATTTGTGTTTTTTCTTTGGTAACGAGTTCAAATTCATCTTTTCTTCTTATTAACGAGTTCAAATTTGTGTTTTTCTCTGGTAACGAGTTGTCCTGGCAGAAAAAATGTTTTTTCCCTGATAACGAGTTGACATCACCGGAAATTTGTTTTTTCCCTTTATAACGAGTAGAAATTTGTGTTTTTTCTTTGGTAACGAGTTCGAATTCATGTTTTCTTCTTATTAATGAGTTCAAATTTGTGTTTTTCTTTGGTAACGAATTTTCCTTGCAGAAAAAATGATTTTTTTCTCTGATAACGAGTTGACATCCCCGGAAAATTGAGTTTTCCCTTTACAACGAGTAGAAATTTGTGTTTTTTCTTTGGTGACGAGTTCGAATTCATGTTTTCTTCTTATTAACGAGATCAAATTTGTGTTTTTCTCTGGTAACGAGTTGTATTTGCGAGAAAAATGTTTTTTTCCACATAACGAGTTGACATCGCGAATTTTGTGTTTTTCCTTTATAACGAGTAGAAATTTGCGTTTTTCTTTGGTAACGAGTTCAATTAATGTTTTCTTCTTATTAACGAGTTCAAATTTGTGTTTTTTCTTTTGTAATGAGTTCGAATTCATGTTTTTTTCTTATTAACGAGTTCAAATTTGTGTTTTTCTCTGGTAACGAGTTGTCCTTGTAGAAAAAAAAAATTTTCCCTGATAACGAGTTGACATCGCCGGAAATTTTTGTTTTCCCTTTATAATAAGTAGAAATTTGTGTTTTTTCTTTGGTAACGAGTTCGAATTCATGTTTTCTTCTTATTAACGAGTTCAAATTTGTGTTTTTCTCTGGCAACGAGTTGTCTTTGCAGAAAAATGTTTTTTTCCCTTTTAACGAGTTGACATCCCCGGAAATTTGTGTTTTCCCTTCATAACGAGTATAAATTTGTGTTTTTTCATTGGTAACGAGTTCGAATTCATGTTTTCTTCTTTTTAACGAGTTCAAATTTGTGTTTTTCTATGGTAACGAATTTTCCTAGCAGAAAAAATTTTTTTTTTTTCTGATAACGAGTTGACATCACCGGAAAATTGTGTTTTACCTTAATAACGAGTAGAAATTTGTATTTTTTTTTTGTTAACGAGTTCAAATTCATGTTTTCTTCTTATTAACGAGTTCAAATTTTTGTTTTTCTCTGGTAACGAGTTGTCTTTGCAAAAAAAATGTTTTTTTCCCTGATAACGAGTTGACATCGCCGGAAATTTGTGTTTTCCCTTTATAACGAGTAGAAATTTGTGTTTTTTATTTGGTAACGTGTTCGAATTCATGTTTTCTTCTTATTAAGGAGTTCAAATTTGTGTTTTTCTTTGGTAACGTGTTGTCCTTGCATAAAAAATGTTTTTTCCCTGATAACGAGTTGACATCGCCGGAAATTTGTGTTTTTCCTTTATAACGAGTAGAAATTTGTGTTTTTTCTTTGGTAACGAGTTCGAATTCTTGTTTTCTTCTTATTAACGAGTTCAAATTTGTGTTTTTCTAAGGTAACGAGTTGTCCTTGCAGAAAAAATGTTTTTTTCACTGATAACGAGTTGACATCGCCGGAAATTTGTGTTTTCCCTTTATAACGAATAGAAATTTGTGTTTTTTCTTTGGTAACAAGTTTGAATTCATGTTTTCTTCTTATTAACGAGTTCAAATTTGTGTTTTTCTTTGGTAACGAGTTGTCCTTGCCGAAAAAATGTTTTATTCCCTGATAACGAGTTGACATCGCCGGAAATTTGTGTTTTCCCTTTATAACGAGTAGAAATTTGTGTTTTTTCTTTGGTTAAGAGTTCGAATTCGTGTTTTCTTCTTATTTACGAGTTCAAATTTGTGTTTTTCTCTGGTAACGAATTTTCCTTGCCGAAAAAATGTTTTTTCCCCTGGTAACGAGTTGACATCCCCGAAAAATTCTGTTTTCCATTTATAACGAGTAGAAATTTGTTTTTTTTCTTTGGTAACGAGTTCGAATTCATGTTTTCTTCTTATTAACGAGTTCAAATTTGTGTTTTTCTCTGGTAACGAGGTGTCTTTGCAGAAAAAATGTTTTTTCCCTGATAACGAGTTGACATCGCCGAAAATTTGTGTTTTCCCTTTATAACGAGTAGAAATTTGTGTTTTTTCTTTGGTAACGAGTTCGAATTAATGTTTTCTTCTTATTAACGAGTTCAAATTTGTGTTTTTTCTTTGGTAATGAGTTCGAATTCATGTTTTCTTCTTATTAACGAGTTCAAAGTTGTGTTTTTCTCTGGTAACGAGTTGTCCTTGTAGAAAAAAAAAATCCCTGATAACGAGTTGACATCGCCGGAAATTTGTGTTTTCCCTTTATAACGAGTAGAAATTTGTGTTTTTTCTTTGGTAACGAGTTCGAATTCGTGTTTTCTTCTTATTAACGAATTCGAATTTGTGTTTTTCTCTGGAAATGAGTTGTCCTTGCAGAAAAAATGTTTTTTTCCCTGGTAACGAGTTGACATCCCCGGAAATTTGTGTTTTCCCTTTATAATGAGTAGAAATTTGTGTTTTTTCTGTGGTAACGAGTTCGAATTCATGTTTTCTTCTTATTAACGAGTTCAAATTTGTGTTTTTCTATGGTAACGAGTTGTCAAGTTTTTTCTTATTAACGAAAAAATGTTTTTTCTCGAGTTTGCTTTGCATAAAAATTGATAACGAGTTGACATCGCCGGAAATTTGTGTTTTCCGTTTATAATGAGTAGAAATTTGTGTTTTTTCTTTGGTAACGAGTTCGAATTCATGTTTTCTTCTTATTAACGATTTCAAATTTGTGTTTTTCTCTGGTAAGGAGTTGTCTTTGCAGAAAAAATGTTTTTTCCCCTGATAACGAGTTGACATCGCCGGAAATTTGTGTTTTCCCTTTATAACGAGTAGAAATTTGTGTTTTTCTTTGGTAACGAGTTCGAATTCATGTTTTCTTCTTATTAACGAGTTCAAATTTGTGTTTTTCTTTGGTAACGAGTTTTCTTTGCAGAAAAAATGTTTTTTTCCCTGATAACGAGTTGACATCGCCGGAAATTTTTGTTTTCCCTTTATAACGAATAGAAATTTGTGTTTTTTCTTTGGTAACGAGTTTGAATTCATGTTTTCTTCTTATTAACGAGTTCAAATGTGTGTTTTCCTTTGGTAACGAGTTGTCCTTGCCGAAAAAATGTTTTATTCCCTGATAACGAGTTGACATCGCCGTAAATTTGTGTTTTCCCATATAACGAGAAGAAATTTGTGTTTTTTCTTTGGTTAAGAGTTCAAATTCATGGTTTTTTCTTATTAACGAGTTCAAATTTGTGTTTTTCTCTGGAAATGAGTTGTTTTGGCGGAAAAAATGTTTTTTTCCCTGGTAACGAGTTGACATCCCAGAAATTTGTGTTTTACCTTTATAACGAGTAGAAATTTGTGTTTTTTCTTTGGTAATGAGTTCGAATTCATGTTTTCTTCTTTTTAAGGAGTCAAATTTGTTTTTCTATGGTAACGAATTGTCCTTGTAGAAAAAATGTTTTTTTCTTTGATAACAAGTTGACATCCCCAGAAATTTGTGTTTTCCCTTTATAACGAGTAGAAATTTTTGTTTTTTCTATGGTAACGAGTTCGAATTCATGTTTTCTTCTTATTAACGAGTTCAAATTTGTGTTTTTCTCTAGTAAAGAGTTGTCCTTGCAGAAAAAAATTCTTTTTTCCCTGATAACGAGTTGACATCGCCGGAAAATTGTGTTTTCCCTTTATAACGAGTAGAAATTTGTGTTTGTTCATTGGTAACGAGTTTGAATTCATGTTTTCTTCTTATTAACGAGTTCAAATTTGTGTTTTTCTCTCGAAACGAGTTGTCTTTGCAGAAAAAAATGTTTTTTTTTTCCCTTATAACGAGTTGACATCGCCGGAAATTTGTGTTTTCCCTTTATAACAAGTAGAAATTGGGGTTTTTCTTTGGTAACGAGTTCGAATTCATGTTTTCTTCTTATTAACGAGTTCAAATTTGTGTTTTTATCTGGTAACGAGTTATCCTTGTAGAAAAAATGTTTTTTTCCCTGATAACGAGTTGACATCGCCGGAAATTTGTGTTTTCCCTTTATAACGAGTTGAAATTTGTGTTTGGTAACGAGTTCGAATTCATGTTTTCTTCTTATTAACGAGTTCAAATTTGTGTTTTTCTATGGTAACGAATTTTCATTGCAGAAAAAATGTTTTTTTCTCTGATAACGAGTTGACATCGCCGGAAAATTGTTTTTTCCCTTTATAACGAGTAGAAATTTGTGTTTTTTCTTTGGTAACGAGTTCGAATTCATGTTTTCTTTTTATTAACGAGTTCAAATTTGTGTTTTTCTCTGGTAACGAGTTGTCTTTGCAGAAAAAATGTTTTTTTCCCTGATAACGAGTTGTCATCACCGGAAATTTGTGTTTTCCCTTTATAACAAGTAGAAATTTGTGTTTTTTCTTTGGTAACGAATTCGAATTCATGTTTTCTTCTTATTAACGAGTTCAAATTTGTGTTTTTCTTTGGTAACGAGTTGTCCTTGAAGAAAAAATGTTTTTTCCCTGATAACGAGTTGACATCGCCAGAAATTTGTGTTTTCCCTTTATAACGCGTAGAAATTTATGTTTTTTCTTTGGTAACGAGTTCAGATTCATGTTTTCTTCTTATTAACGAGTTAAAATTTGTGTTTTTCATTGGTAACGAATTATCCTTGTAGAAAAAATGTTTTTTTCTCTGATAACGAGTTGACATCCCCTGAAAATTGTGTTTTCCCTTTATAACGAGTAGAAATTTGTGTTTTTTCTTTGGTAACGAGTTCGAATTCATGTTTTCTTCTTATTAACGAGTTCAAATTTGTGTTTTTCTATGGTAACGAGTTGTCTTTGCAGAAAAGATGTATTTTTCTCTGATAACGAGTTAACATCGCCGGAAATTTGTGTTTTCCCTTTATAACGAGTAGAAATTTGTGTTTTTTCCTTGGTGGCAAAGTTCGAATTCTTGTTTTCTTCATATTAACGAGTTCAAATTTGTGTTTTTCTCTGTTAACGAGTTGTCCTTGCAGAAAAATTGTTTTTTCCCTGATAACGAGTTGACATCCCCGGAAATTTGTGTTTTCCCTTTATAACGAGTAGAAATTTTTTTTTTTTCTTTGATAACGAGTTCGAATTCATGTTTTCTTCTTATTAACGAGTTCAAATTTGTGTTTTTCTCTGGTAACGAGTTGTCCTTGCAGAAAAAAATGTTTTTTCCCTGATAACGAGTTGACATCACCGGAAATTTGTGTTTTCCCTTTATAACAAGTAGAAATTTGTGTTTTTTCTTTGGTAACGAATTCGAATTCATGTTTTCTTCTTATTAACGAGTTCAAATTTTTGTTTTTCTTTGGTTACGAGTTGTCCTTGCAGAAAAAATGTTTTTTCCCTGATAACGAGTTGACATCGCCAGAAATTTGTGTTTTCCCTTTATAACGAGTAGAAATTTGTGTTTTTTCTTTGGTAACGAGTTCAGATTCATGTTTTCTTCTTATTAACGAGTTCAAATTTGTGTTTTTCATTGGTAACGAATTTTCCTTGTAGAAAAAATTGTTTTTTTCCCTGATAACAAGTTGACATCCCCGGAAATTTGTGTTTTCCCTTTATAACGAGTAGAAATTTGTGTTTTTTCTTTGGTAACGAGTTCGAATTCATGTTTTCTTCTTATTAACGAGTTCAAATTTGTGTTTTTCTCTGGTAATGAATTTTCCTTGCAGAAAAATGTTTTTTCTCTGATAACGAGTTGACATCGCCGGAAAATTGTGTTTTCCCTTTATAACGAGTAGAAATTTGTGTTTTTTCTTTGGTAACGAGTTCGAATTCATGTTTTCTTCTTATTAACGAGTTCAAATTTGTGTTTTTCTCTGGTAACGAGTTGTCTTTGCAGAAAAATGTTTTTTTTCCTTATAACGAGTTGACATCGCCGGAAATTTGTGTTTTCCCTTTATAACGAGTAGAAATTGGGGTTTTTTCTTTGGTAACGAGTTCGAATTCATGTTTTCTTCTTATTAACGAGTTCAAATTTGTGTTTTTCTCTGGTAACGAGTTATCCTTGTAGAAAAAGGTTTTTTTCCCTGATAACGAGTTGACATCGGCGGAAATTTGTGTTTTCCCTTTATAACGAGTAGAAATTTGTGTTTTTTCTTTGGTAACGAGTTCGAATTCATGTTTTCTTCTTATTAACGAGTTCAATTTTGTGTTTTTCTCTGGTAACGAGTTTGCTTTGCATAAAAAATGTTTTTTTCCCTGATAACGAGTTGACATCGCCGGAAATTTGTGTTTTCCCTTTATAACGAGTTGAAATTTGTGTTTTTTCTTTGGTAACGAGTTCGAATTCATGTTTTCTTCTTATTAACGAGTTCAAATTTGTTTTTTTTCTATGGTAACGAATTTTCATTTGAGAATTTTTTTTTTCTCTGATAATGAGTTGACATCGCCGGAAAATTGTTTTTTCCCTTTATAACGAGTAGAAATTTGTGTTTTTTCTTTGGTAACGAGTTCAAATTCATGTTTTCTTCTTATTAACGAGTTCAGATTTGTGTTTTTCTCTGGTAACGAGTTGTCTTTGCAGAAAAAATGTTTTTTTTCCCTGATAACGAGTTGTCATCACCGGAAATTTGTGTTTTCCCTTTATAACAAGTAGAAATTTGTCTTTTTTCTTTGGTAACGAATTCGAATTCATGTTTTCTTCTTATTAACGAGTTTAAATTTGTGTTTTTCTTTGGTAATGAGTTGTTCTTGCATAAAAAATGTTTTTTTTCTCTGGTAACGAGTTGACATCCCCAGAAATTTGTGTTTTCCCTTTATAACGAGTAGAAATTTGTGTTTTTTCTTTGGTAACGAGTTCGAATTCATGTTTTCTTCTTTTTAAGGAGTCAAATTTGTTTTTCTATGGTAACGAATTTTCCTTGCAGAAAAAATGTTTTTTTTCTCTGATAACAAGTTGACATCCCCAGAAATTTGTGTTTTCCCTTTATAACGAGTAGAAATTTGTATTTTTTTTTTGGTAACGAGTTCGAATTCATGTTTTCTTCTTATTAACAAGTTCAAATTTGTGTTTTTCTCTGGTAACGAGTTGTCCTTGCAGAAAAAAAATTCTTTTTTCCCTGATAACGAGTTGACATCGCCGGAAATTTGTGTTTTCCCTTTATAATGAGTAGAAATTTGTGTTTTTTCTTTGGTAACGAGTTCGAATTCTTGTTTTCTTCTTATTAACGAGTTCAAATTTGTGTTTTTCTCTGGAAACGAGTTGTCCTTGCAGAAAAAATGTTATTTTTCCTTGATAACGAGTTGACATCCCCGGAAATTTGTGTTTTCCCTTTATAACGAGTAGAAATTTGTGTTTTTTCTTTGGTAACGAGTTCGAATTCATGTTTTCTTCTTATTAACGAGTTCAAATTTTTGTTTTTCTCTGGTAACGAATTTTCCTTGCAGAAAAAATGTTTTTTTCTCTGATAACGAGTTGACATCCCCGGAAAATTGTGTTTTCCCTTTATAACGTGTAGAAATTTGTGTTTTTTCTTTGGTAACGAGTTCGAATTCATGTTTTCTTCATATTAACGAGTTCAAGTTTGTGCTTTTCTATGGTAACGAATTTTCCTTGCAGGAAAGATGTATTTTTCTCTGATAACGAGTTAACATCGCCGGAAATTTGTGTTTTCCCTTTATAACGAGTAGAAATTTGTGTTTTTTCCTTGGTAACAAAGTTCGAATTCATGTTTTCTTCATATTAACGAGTTCAAATTTGTGTTTTTCTCTGTTAACGAATTGTCCTTGCAGAAAAAATGTTTTTTCTCTGATAACGAGTTGACATCCCCGGAAATTTGTGTTTTCCCTTTATAACGAGTAGAAATTTGTTTTTTTTCTTTGGTAACGAGTTCGAATTCCTGTTTTCTTCTTATTAACGAGTTCAAATTTGTGTTTTTCTCTGGTAACGAGTTGTCCTTGCAGAAAAAATGTTTTTTCCCTGATAACGAGTTGACATCGCCGGAAATTTGTGTTTTCCCTTTATAACGAGTAGAAATTTGTGTTTTTTCTTTGGTAACGGGTTCGAATTCGTATTTTCTTCTTATTAACGAGTTCAAATTTGTGTTTTTCTCCGGAAATGAGTTGTTCTTGCAGAAAAAATGTTTTTTTCCCTGGTAACGAGTTGACATCCCTAGAAATTTGTGTTTTCCCATTATAACGAGTAGAAATTTGTGTTTTTTCTTTGGTAACGAGTTCAGATTCATGTTTTCTTCTTATTAACGAGTTCAAATTTGTGTTTT